>JBBPDI010095555.1:0-11384 GCA_037974545.1 Cucumis variabilis | reverse complement strand
ATATGACTTAATTTATTGATCATGTGGAACCCTTATTTACATATGTTGCATGCTAAATCAGTTTAGTGCAATTATTTACTCTTTTATTAAAAAGTTACGTACATCATAAATTGTGTTTTTAAGAGTTCACACTTGATATAGTGGATATGTCTCACTTAAGACTACGATATATAGGATGTGTTTTAACGCTGTATTTAGATGTCACACCATTATTCTTCTGTCCTCCTCTACATGTGTGTTTATTCTGTCCTCTATCTTCTCTGCATCTTTTTGTGTTGCCATGAAAGAGGAAGAATAGTCTCCTCTTTTCAACAGTCTTTTATGCATGTTCTCCCCTTCTTTACATGTGTTTGAGTTACCTAATTACAAGTATAAATCAATTTTTGTAAGCATATTTTTATCATGTTGTTAAAACTGCAATATTTAAGAAAATAATAAAAACAAACATTCACACTAAGCTATATTTATTTCTAAGATTTGAAATATATATATTGTAGATTGTGTGATTGTTTGAAAAAAACAACTATCGAGGTGTATATATATAAAAGAAATAATGTATCTTATGATTATCAAGTTATTTATTTATTTATTTATTTTTGTAATACTATCAGAACCACTCTTCAATTTGTAAGTTTTTCTTTATTAACTTAATAGCATTTCTATTGGAATTTTATTATAAAATGTTATTTTTCCGTTGTTTAAAAAGATTGATAAATAGTGTATGATATGTGTATTATATTTAGGTTTAATTTATAAAAAATATTTCACAATCTTAATTTAGGTGTTAACTTTTTTAGATTATTGTAGTCTATACGCTTCACATATAAATCTAAATTTGTAAAATTTGTTGATCATATGAATAACATAAAAAAGAACCTTTAATTGTGACAGTAGTACACCCTTCACGCAAATCCAAATTTTTAAGAGATGATGTTAATACGAAAAATAGTAAATAGTAATAGTTTTAAAAAATGAAATCAAACCTACTACTTGTTATATTTTTTTTATTGGTTCAAATTTTTTTTTTGTGATTGTATATTTTTTTACTGGTTCAATATAATTTAAAATTTATTTTTGTGATATGTGTAATTTTATATTTTTTTATTAATTTAATTTTTTGTAGTGTTTATTCACATAATTAATACGTTTATGGTTTTTGTCTATATATATATATATATATATATATAATGACAGACAAATATGTGTCATTTATGTTATTTACAAATGGTCATATGATTGATGGTTTCGATGGGGTTGATTATGACCAACCTCCATGTGGAAATTTTAGTATAAATGCAAACAGTGGAATTGTTTTCGAACAATTGATCCAAATGGTGAGATTATCACTTGGGGTAGATACGAGTTCAAACCAGATAGAGATAATATATCAACACCCTAATTCAACATCATCTGGATTAGTAAGGTTTATGTCATTTCCGAACAAGCAATGAACACCATGTGTTCAATTCAACTGTCATTTCCAAATATGGTGCATTTGTAAGATTCTGTGAGTAGGATAGATTTGGGCATAAACTTAAATGCAGAACCAAAATATGTTGAAGAATGTGTTGATGTTGATCCAGAAATAGATGCACAACTAGTGTGCGGAGAAGAAGAAATGATAGCTAACAATGAATACATAAACTTTATAACAGAGACCGATGATGAATTAAAAGAGATGGACTTCGATGACCGTGAATATGAATTTCCTTCAAATTCATTTACTGAGTTGGACATTAATACAGTAGATAGCATTCGAGAACACGATCCAATTATAGTTCCGGTGGTGAACAACAACACATAACTGTATAAGGGAATGATTTGTAAAGCTAAAGAAACGCTATAACATATGGTCAAGTGTTATGCTATTAAGAGTCACGCACCATATGAAATAGTGGAGTCAACACCGACAAAGTGGGTCATTCAATGCAAGAAGTCGGAAGAAGGTTGCAGATGGAGACTTCGTGCAATAATGAAAAAATCTCATGGTTTATTTGATATCACAAAGTTGTATGACCAACATACATGCTTTTACTCAAAACTTAGTCAAGGTCATGTGCAGTTGGATTCATCAATGATTGCATGAGAGTTTTGTGAACCTGTCAGAGAAAAACCGTCGATAAGTGTCGCACAGCTACAATCCATGATCAAGAAAAAGTTTGGCTACCACGTTCCTTACTATAGGACTTGGGATTGTAAAAGAAAAGCACTGGCAAAAGTGTTTGGCAATTGGAATGAGTCGTACAAACTATTACCTAAGTGGTTGTATATGATGAAACATACTAATCCTAGAACACTTGTTGAATGAAGGGTACAAAACATGTCTATCAAAGGACACGTCATATTATCATCGATATTTTGGGTATTTAGTCCCTGTATAGAAGCCTATAGTAGATGTAGGCCACTTATTCAGATCGATGACACTCACTTGTATGGCAAGTATCGAGGAAAGTTATTCATTGCTACATCTGTTGATTCGAATGGGCATCTTCTACCATTAGCATTTGCGGTTGTTGAAGAGGAGTTTGCAAATTCATGGGGATGGTTTTTACAACATCTAAAAAAGATTGTGCCCCAAGATAAGGTATGCTTGGTTTTCAATCGACATGTTGCCATCATATCAACGATGAAAAATTCGGAGAATGGGTGGACAGGACCGAGATGTCATCATAGATTCTGTTTATGCTATATCGTCAACAATTTCCACAAAAAGTATAAATTCACACCATTGAAGAATTATTCTTACCGTGTCGGGTGTCAATTACAAATTCGAAAGTTTGCAAAATGCAATTCAAGATCTAATGAGAATAAACAACAGATTTATGAGTTTTTTTATGACAAAGGATTTTGGTACAGGTGGATGACAACGAATCTATCAGAATGCATGAACGGGGTCCTTAAAAGAGCTCGAATGTTGCCGATAAATGCTCAAGCTCAAATTACGTTCTTCAAATGTGTGAATTACTTTGAAAAGAGAAGAGAGGAAATAAGCCTTGCATTGGAACATCAAGATTAATACACCGGGTATGGATTTTTCAATTTTACAATAATTAATAGATTTTTTTTTGCATCAATGTTATACTAATTATCACAATGTTAGGCACGCATTCGAATTTTTTTTTTAAATGGGCTGCAAGATCCAGTAAGCACGAAGTACAATCGTATGATCAATTTCAAGGCATTTTTTATGTGAAAACTGGACGTTATAGCCTGAATTCTAAAGGAGAAAATATCCAAATATTACGGCTAAGTGATTTTGAGCAGTATTGTTCGTGTAACAAATGGCAAACTTTTGGTATTCCATGCTCACATTTCATGGCGGTTTGTTCACGATTTAACCTGAATTACGAAGACTTCATTGAGGATTACTATAAAATATCAACTTACGCTGCATGCTACGCTCCTCAGTTTTAACCTATACCGCATCAAGATTATTGGATCACACCTGAAAATATGTTTGTCTTACATCCAAATCCATCATTGTTAAGGAAACCAGGCAGACCAAAGAGTTCACATTATTACAACAAAATGGATTGGACAGAGCAAAGTGCTAAAAAATGATGCTCATTTTGTGGTCAACTTGGTCATAATCGACGAAAGTGTACTTTATTAACGAGACATACACTTGATAATTAGAGATTTTTGTGTACTAATTTTTTTTATTGTGAATGTTCAAATATTAGTGTACTTTTCGTTGTTACTTAGAATGCTTGTTACTGTAAATTGTAAATAATTTATATTCAATTAAAATTGACTTTTATTTGCATTTTCTTTCTTTATGTTGTTCCTACAACATATGTCCTGAGTGATTAATTAAGAAACAAATAAATTATTTTCATGTAGATAATGACATTCAACCCAGGACCAATCGATCCTAACGTTTTATATGATCAAAACATTCATCGATTAGAAACTGTATGAGATGATGGAACTACACCACAGAAAAACTGTAGACGACGTGAGGCGGTTGTTTATCGCACTATATCACTCCAACGTAACATACTTCTACTGCTATGTGCTTCAGGATTTCATGGGATTGCCAGATTGGGGTTCATCCAATTAGATTGGCATCTTATAACTGCACTTATTGAGAGATGTAGACCATAGACACATATATTTCACATGCCAATTGGAGAGTGCACAGTTACATTACAAGATGTAGACGTTTTGATGGGATTAGCTATTGATGGCGAGCCCGTTATTGGTCAGATCCATGATGATTGGTTGCATATTTGCCAAGTGTTACTCGGTGTGACCCCACCTACTGAACAAATAAGAGGGTTCGAGATTGAGTTGAACATGGCTAGGGGGAGAGTTTCCTTGATTGACCGACGATGCTGATGAAGAAACTACCATAAGATATGACAGACATATATTTTATAGTTGATGGGTGGAAGTATGTTTGTTGATAAATCAACTCGTTATGTGCACCTAATGTTCGTACCATTCTTAGGTAATTTGCACGATATGGGGTGATATTCTTAGGGTGAAGCCTGTTTGGCATGGTTGTATAGACAATTATGCAAGGCATCAAAATAAGGCATTCGTGAAATTGTTGGACCACTAATACTGTTACAAATATGAGCTTGGGAATGATTCACAATAATGGCTCCACAACTTCTACATGTCAATGAGCATCAATTACACGAATGAGCTTATGGATCAAAGTATGCTATTTTAATTTAATTTATATTAACAATAACTTGCTATAAGTAGTACATTTAAAATCTAAAATATTAGTTGAACAATACAGATGAAGAGATCAATTTTGTGTGACTAGGTCAGCTACATACGTAGCTTCCAGTATAAGTACATGTTTAATCTTCTTCAACCTGATCAGGTACGTTGTGTGAACTTGAATTTTAAGTTTTATATTATTTGTTTCATATAATATGTTGTATTTTAGATTATCTGGGAGTCGTACAAAGCTGTCATGGATAGTTTGCCACATTTCTGTACGAACGACCACAACATATGGCGGACGATTAGTCCTCTCATATGTTTTCACATAAATGAATGACATCATCCTAACAGAACACTCAAATAGTTTGGTCTTCAACAAGATGTTCCATGCGAATGTAATACTAAACCTCTTTTACACAACATTGACTTGAGGACTGCTGATTGGTCAGATAGGGTTGCCCATTTGGTGATGCGATGGCTAAATTGTAGAAAGTTTATTGCTATAGGAGCTTCAATTAGGCAATTTGATATGGATGTAACTCAAGAATACATCCATTGGTACAAAAATATTACTAGACTCTATATCACTTAACAAGGAGCTGCTGTGGGTTATCGGTACACATTTAAATATTGTTTAATTATTTTTTTGTACAAATTTATTTTGAATGCCTTCTGATTCATTTTAATGTTTCACAAAGATCGAACAATAGTAGACTTCGAGATGTTGCAGATGATCCACAATAAATTCTAAATATATGTAGTGATAACGAGCGGTACATAGAAAACATACACTATATGTACGATGTACCTATTGTACCTGCTTCAGTTCAAAGGAGACGTGCTCCAATGCAAGAGTCTAAGGAATTGAAAGAGGTTGACCAACACATAGAAGAAGTGCCTCCTGTGACACACACACAACTCAATACTAGTAACGTTAGTCCAATGATGATGATATCGGCGTTTGGAACGAGATATTATGATTTAGAAGTCGATTCAAAATCATCAAACTTTGGACAAGGATACTATAATTTAGGGACTGATTCATCATCTTCATACATACATGGTCACGGGCGCGGTCGTGGAGAACATAACGAATATTTGTACTTCGAAGCGCCTGCAACGATATCTGAGCAACCAGATGAGCAACAACAATAAGAGAATCATGAGGGACTACAACAACATAGAGTGCAAGTCGACAACGAAAACCAGCTAGCAATCCTCTTCGTCCAGGTTGTGGAACACATTAATTTTTTTATTGAATGAAAATTTTTGAATTATTGTAATTGTTGCATTAGACATTCTACTTTATATTTAATTATTTTCTAATCATAAGCAAATACTGAAACTTTACAAACTTCAATTAACAAATGCAAAAGAAAATTAAGAAATTAACGTAAAAAAAAATAAAAACAAAAAAAAATTGAAAGAAATTTTGTCTATTTATGAATTAAAAAACTCACTTTTTAAATAAGTTTTAATAACAATAAAATTGAACCAACTTTTCCATACAATAACGTGAAGATTTTTTTCATCGGAAGGAAAAAAATTTAATATTTTTCTTATTTAAAATGTGAAAGAAGATTAAATTAGTCAAAATAATTCTCATTTAAAATGATGATCACAACATTTATTAAATCAAATTTTTAATTTAACAGAAAAGAAAAAAGAAAACTAAATCATATTTTAATTAAATTAAAATATTAAAAGGTTAAACTAGAAAGATTAAACAAAATAAATTTTGAATAAAAGAAAGAAAAGAATTTTTAAAAAATAAAAAATAAAAATAAAGGAATGGTGGAATATACAAAATTAATTTTACTTAACATTTTAATTAAAAAAAGTATAATTTAAAGTAAAATTAAAAAAAGAAAAAGAAAAAGGATGACCAAGGAAAGTGAAAACCACAATTTCTAATTAACATCAAATCAAATATCAAATCAACATTATTTTACTAAATAGTTTTAAAAGTGTACAATTTTACTAAATAGTTTTAAGAAAAACATTATTAATATTATTATTCCGTTGTTGTTGTTGTTGTTCATTTTCTCTCCTCTTCCCATGACCTACCCAGCCACTGGCCACCTTTCTTTTTCCTCTCTGCCGCATCCGTTCTTTCTGATCGCAAGGGAACGTCCACGAAGCCCGACGCCGAGCTCGCCTTCCAACCATCCGTCACTGTGTGACACCTCCAGCCCATAAGTGTCTGCTTAGGTCTCTCCAGAGCATCATCGTCCTTCTTAACCAATACCGTCAGCAAAGACTCACCATGCTTCCTCTTCTTTGCCATTTGAGAATATCATCTTCAGAAATACACACTTAAATTAAGAAACAGAGATTAAAGGAATCTGTAAAGGATGAAGAGGGGAGTGAAGCAACCTAACTTCAAAGACACGTTCTAAACAGGATTGTTACTTCATGCATACAGAAAACACTCAAAGACTCAATAAAAATAAACCATTATATGGGATACCAAAATCATTAAAAGACGTAATAAAAAAAATTAAATCTTAAAACTTTAAGAAGAAAACATATAGACCATTCACAAGTCCTTAAACCAAAGAAATACCATTCTATAAGTGTACAACTCACTCGTTTCCTCTTTAACTCTTGGTGCATGTAAACCACTACTGAAACTTTATCCATGATGATGGTTACCAAAATCATAAGTTTTAAATATAATAACTATGCGTATACATGTATGCATGAGGTCCCATGATTTAATTAGTAGATGCCCCGGAACATAATCATATGACACAAGAGAATAACAAATATCAAAGGTATTTCAAGTTTAAAACAATTACAAATAACTTTTCATATACTTTACATCTAGAAACTTAACACAAAATTCAACATACTCATGTAGGGGGGATACATAAGTCGACTTGGAGAAATATGAACCCTATCCGTTCATTATGTAAGGGTCAACCCAACCCAACCCAAAAAATCCAGGTTGGGTTGGAGGGTTGATTTTATTTTAAGATAGTTTGATCATTTTCATATTATCTCTCAACCAAAAATTTCATATTGATTTTCAAATTTTGTCCCCAATGTCCATTGAAAAGTTTAGATTCATATAATCAAACAAAAATAGAACTACACAAAATTATTAAGCACATCAAATAATACACCCAAAACCCAAATAGAAATTACACAATACAATGACCCTCATTCTTGTATGTATGTAAGATTAAACTAAAATAATAATCAGTTAGACTTCAATTTGATTGCAGCTGAGTTAAGCACCATCATGAAAAAGATCCATCTATCAAGGTTCCAACATTACAGGACATGATCGTAAAGAAGTATGAACACTTTGTTAGTTATTGGAAAGCATGTGAGGGAAGAAGAAAGGCCATTGAAAAAGTGTTTGGCGAATAGAGGGAATCATACAATTTGTGCCTAGGTGTATTAGAGAAGAGGAATCCTGACACAGTTGTTGAGTGGAGGCTAACTCAAATTGAAAGTGACAATAGAATTGTCATGTTTAATAGTGTTTTTTTTTATCATTTGCACCATGTATTAAGGGCTTCCAACATTGTAGACCGTTGCTTCAAATTAATGGAACTCATTTATATGGAAAGTACGAGGAAAAACTATTGGTAGCTGCCTTAGTCGATGCGAATTCACACGTTTACCCAATTGCATAAGCCATTGTACCAGAGGAAAGCTCTAATTCGTGGAGTTGGTTTTTACAAAATGTGTGGAAACATGTGGTACGTAGAAGATCTCGTATGTGTCTTATCTCAGATGGACACAAAGGAATTCTATCTATCCCTGCAAAACCTCAATGATGGTTGGAAAGATGCACATCATCGTTTTTTACAACATGTAGCGAGCAATTTCAATGACAAATACAAGAACGGTGTGCTTATAAGTATGGTGTATCATGCAGGATCCGAATATCAATTTCAAAAGTTTAATGAATGCATGGACCAACTTCATGAGGTCAACCCCAGATGTTTACAATGGTTTGCTAATTTAGATGTTAGACAGTGGACACAGTCACATGCTGATGGTCATTGTTACAGATGGCTAACTACGAATGTGGCTGACTGTATAAACGTTGTTTTAAAAGGGTATATGAGGCTACCAATTATTGCTCTCGCACAAGCAATAGGTTATTCTATTATCCATCAGGTAGAAATAGAAGTTGCTCTTGAATCGAGTGAAAGTTTCACAAGGTATATTCATCTTGTATACAATTATTTGAAACTTATATAGAATGATTACTCAATGTTCAATAACTTGTTACTTCGTCAGTATATTAGGTATGCAATACAGAACTTATGTCGCTGGGAAAGACGTGTAAACATGCACGATGTGAACATCTATGATCATCGAACAAGTTTATGCAATATAACATCGACAGTTAATCCATTAACACTAAAAATGTGGATCCACACATCGAGTGAAGCTAAGCAAACGGACGTGCACATGTAACAAATGGCAAAGTTACCAGATTCCATGCTCCCATAACATTGCAACATGTAGAACTCTTATATGGACTATTTGGGTTATATAGAACATTACTATAAGACATCCACCTACATGTCTTGTTATTCACCTCAATTTGAGCCTATCCCTCACAGACAATGTTAGCCTGATTCCAACTTTCCATGCATTTATCCGAATAAGACAATAATACGAAGTGCAGGCAGACCATGCACTTCTCGGGTACATAGCGAGATGGATAGAAGTGACAAAATAGGTCCATCGCGTTGCACTGTTTGTAAACAAGAGGGATATAATCGACGAAAATGTCCAAAACATGGTGGAAATGAGGCATAATTAATGCAGAATTACGTGGATTGATTGTAGTATTTTTGTATTTCACTTCAATGTAACCTCGATGTAATTTCTCTTTTTATTTAAATGACTATAGATGCACAAAATTAATTTTATTCTTAATTTCTAATAGTTTGTCCCCTTAGAGTTACAAGTATGATTATTTACTGTAATATCTAACTACTTATGATTTTATTTCAATGACACTAGATGGACGATGACATAAGTATAGGACCATATGATCATTCAATTCTACACTTCCATAGTAGTCATCCATCACACGTCGTATGAGAGGATGATCACGTTGATGCTATACACTTTAGGCGTCGAAAGGTAGTTCTCTAACAATAGAAAGATCCAGATCCACGTATTTTTTACTATCTATATGCATCTGGCTTCTATACAGAGTTACACGTATTAAATTTTTGTAACTTGATTAACACCTCATCACCGCATAGTAGAGTGATGGCGTCAGAAGACACACACCTTCCACATGTTTCATGGAGAGTGTACAATCACCTTACAAGACGTAGCTATCCAGTTAGGACTTTCCATTATCGAACTAGCACTTACTAGATCACTTAGTTATGATTGGGCCATATTGTGTTACGATTTACTAGGAGTAGAGACAAACAATAATGTTCTTATGGGAGGTCATCTCAGCTTGTCATGGTTGGCACATCAGTTTAACGATTTTGTCCATCTTTCTAACGATGCAACTGAAAACCAAATACTGTTGTATACTCATGCCTATATCCTCACACTTATCGGTGGATTGGTTTTTCCTTATAAATCCAACAGTCAGGTACAATTGATGTACTTCCCTCTGCTGGAAGATCTTAACATAGTTAGGACATATAGTTGGGAAGTTGGTTGTCTTCCATGGTTGTATAGACAATTGTGCAAGACAGTGATTATTGATGAAAAGGACATTATAGGTCCTCTTCTATTGCTACAAATTTAGGCATAGGATCGATTTCCTTTCCTAGCACTTCAACAACTACACCAATATGAGGATCACCTAGGTGACAAACCATTAGCAGTACGGTAAGTACTTTTAGTTTGTTAACAATATTTAACATGTTAACAGCTTATTACACTAAACTTATGATTGTAAATACAGATGGAATACCGACTTCTCCAACACTAGAACACCTACACATGTTCTACTCCAATATTGGTATATGTTGGACACAATTGCATATAATCAAGTATGATTCAATTCATGATATTACTTTGGTTTTTTTACCCTTGAACAATTTTTATCTTCTTTGTTTGATTAATAGTTTAAAACACATACAGATTTGCTAGAAGTCATATAACGACATAATACAAAGCTTGCCACTTTTACTGCATCGTGGGTTCTTAGTTTTGGACATCCAAATATTCACTCAAATTCTTTTCGTGGTGGAGTGGCATTATCCAGATTGTGGAGTGCGTCAGTTTAGGATGATACAACGAATCCCTGAACCTTGTGACCCAGGTGCTCGATTGCATTCACTTGACTTACACAAACGACGTGACCGTGATTAGGTTAGTTATTTGGCTCCTCAAATTTCATTTTGGAAAGATTGAAATAACTCTATTACAAGTGTGCCTATAATTAAGGACAACATAGATGTTGCGCCTAGGTACATACAATGGTACGCCAATATTAGCCAGTAATACATCACAAAGGCAGGTGCATCATACCATTTTTTGGGAAGGGTTTATTATTTAATTGAATCGATTAAAAATTGCTTAGTTGCATAGTCTAATTGTAATTGTGTGGACTGTAGGAAAAGTTTGCACGGATGGGAATATCTAGTACACCATCAAATGCGTTGGCTAAAACGACAAAACTTTGCTTTGCATAATTTGTCATCCATAATACTCCCATGATGCCAACATCCCCAACTGATCATTTCAACAATACT
>JBBPDI010095546.1:0-11386 GCA_037974545.1 Cucumis variabilis | reverse complement strand
CACACTACCCAATGGACAAAGCTAACAATTTCCCCTTAGTCTGTTCTAAACATTTAATCAGTCTGCTCCTAATACAATCCAACCACCCCATTATATAAACATTTCAGTTTAACACACTTACAGTCAACTTACTCAATTCTATCACAATATCAGTCAGTAGTAAAACAACACATCAGACAATCAAGCTTTATACATAACACCCTTCTTAGTTCACAAATACACTATCAATACCTTAATATACCAATCACACAATCTAAACGATAGTCAACATGTTCACTTCTATATATATTAGTGAACCATAGTATGCATTTATCATCATGTCTACTTTTATATATATCAGTCAACCCTACTTAGTTTAGAGAGACCCATACAGTCAATACATTTCAAATCTTAATAAGAGTCCAATAGTAGAAACTCCTTACTTTAAGGTTACCTAAGTTTCTTGTTTGAACTAAGGTCCAACGAAACAAACCCAAGTAGATGGAGAATTAATCTCAACCCAACCCAACCAAATTAAACTAAAATATTACATGACCAAACTGTCATTGAACAAAATTAATGAAGAGTAAACAAAAAATTTCATAAAACAAAAATTAAACCCTAAATTTAATAGATTAGGAGCCACAATGGATAAAAATTAATAAATTTTAAACCGGTCGCTAAATCTAATAAATTTAAAATCATATTAAACCCAATTGGCCTAAATCTAACCTATTTAAAATAACAGTATAATAAAATCAACAAAATTCAAATAAAACCAATTTGACAAATACAGAACATTCAATTGGAAAGGAATTAAAGAAAAATACCTTTCACCAATTTAGAAAAGTTTCCACTTTCTTTTTATGGGAGTTAAAATAAAAAGATTTTTTTTACTGTCGAAAAATGTACCCTCCTCAAAATCCAAAAAATCTAATGTACCTTCACTCAAAGAAAACCAAGAAAACAAAATCCTCTTTTACAGTCAATAAAGAAAAATTAAAAATTTGTCGTACCTTTCCCTCAAAGGAAAAAATATCCCCTATGAATTCCTCTTGGAATCCTTTTTAAAACAAGGAGTTCGTTCTTTTCTAAAGTGGGGAAGGCAAAGGGATCATGTTCGGAGAGTGGAGAAGTAAGGAGTGGTGATGAGGGAAGGAGGGAAAAAAATTGTGGAGAGATGAAGGAGATAGTGGAGGGAAAATGGAGGGAATTGTGAGATTAGGGTTTCCTTCGTTTTCTTAAAATAAAAAAAAATAATAAATAATAAATTCAAATCTTATTTTCAAAATCAATTTTCTTTTATATAAGAAAACAAATTTTTAAAAAATAATAAAAAATAAAGAACAGAACAAAATGTAGTATCTACAACTTGCCCCCCTTTGTCCATCCTTAAAATGTTCAAAGGTGGATAAAGAAAATAGATAAGGTATTTGGGCCAATTTTTATGTTTTTAGAAAGAGAGAAAAAAAATTATTTAAATGCAAGGATATCAACCTTACCTCCAAGGCTAGGTTTGATAAATAATGGGCTTGTGAGACAAACTTCGACCTCGGCTTCAGATCTGGACTCGATTTAACCAAATTTGAAAAGACAATAACCTTAGGTCCAAGGCTAGGTTTTATAAAGTGGACTCATCCTACTTTTAAACTGGGTTGAAATTTAATTTAAAAATATTGTACTTTTTAAAGAAATAAATAACTCACTACTCCATTTTACTAATCTTACTAACAATTGATCAACATGGTCATAGGATAGAATAAAACATATGTATCACAAGAACTTTTTAAGCTGCCAAACTCGCCACTCTTTGTATCAAATAAACGAATCCAGACTGCGAAATACTGCATTATGTTGTAAAGACCTAATGTTATTTTAGACTTGGACTTCACAAAATGTAAATCCTTTTAGGATGTACACTTCTAATTGAGACAACTCACAATCATAGAGAAATTTGTCTTTACTTGTAGATACCCATATTTCCTTAAGTCTTAACAAAAGGAAATTATAACTTTTACTTGATTTGCAAATTCAATAAGTTGTATTGAATTCTTGTTAATTAACAATATATAGAATAATAGGCTGATGGATAATGGATATTTACTATAATTTAATGACATTTTAGAAAGGATAAAAGAAATGATTGACAAATAAACAAATGTTTGATAAATATAATAACAAATGAAAAGATAACAATGATGCATGGAATAGGAGTACAAAGAGAGGAGGTAAGGGGAAGTTTACACATGTAAATAACATTCTAAAAACTAAATGTAAGTTTTCTAAAAATACCCTTGACCTCTTTCAACATTACGAAACCTTCTAAGAAAAGACCTCATGCATAATATCTTCGAACATAATTTGAATTCCATATTGGTTAACAATGCTAAAAGCGTTTTCACTATGAACGGACCTTCATAATTAGGAGTCCATTTTCCTCGATGATCCTTTTGAAATGGAAGTACTCTTTTTAATACCAAATCTCCTTCTCGAAGGCTTTAAGGGTGCACTTTCTTATTGTATGCTCGTATTAGTCTTCTTTGGTAAAGTTGTCCATGACTTAATACTGCCAATCGTTACTCTTCAACAAAATTTAATTGCTCATAACGACCTCGTATCCATTCAGCTTCATCTAACTTAGCTTCCATGAAAAATCTCAGTGAAGGTATCTCAACTTCTAAATGTAGAACAACTTCCATACCCGAAACCAAAGAAAACGATGTTGCCCCTATTGAAGAACGAATTGATGTGCTATATCCATGCAGCGCAAATGGTAAAATTTTATGACAATTCCTGTACGTTGTTGTCATTATCTCAATGATTCTTTTAATATTTTTGTTATCTACCTCAACTGCCCAATTCATCTTGGGGCAATATGGAGTCAAATTTTTATGATTGATCTTGAATTGCTCACAAAGTTTGTCCATCATTTTTGTGATGACCCAACTCTCTTACTAAGTTGAAGTCATTACCATTTAAGTGAGTATAGACTTTTCATTTATAAATACAAGAAAATACTAAGATTTAAGGAAATATTTTAAATATTTAGTTAAAATAAATAATAAAATATTTAAAGAGAGGATAAAATAACTAAATAAGTACTTAAAATAACTAATTAAAAACACTAGTTTAGGGCCCAAAAATATAAAAAGAAATACTTATGAGTTCAAGATAAGTTTATGAATATAAATTACGGGAATCTAAATGCGGAAGTAAATTGGAACTATCCCCTATAACAATCATGGTTACTTCTTGTCATTCGCGCAGCTTGCCTTTACCTCTACCTTTACCTATGAGAGTAAAACATGTAAAAGAATGAGTGTAAATTTATACTCAGTAAGGGACCATTATTAGTCTTGCTATGTGTCTGTTAACATCCCGTTAGAGTCCTATATTAAAGTACCTCATACTATTATGCTGTAACGACCCAAGTTCTCGAATTAACTAAGATTGTTACTCGAATACTAGACTCATACATAAACATAAAACTGTACACTTTAAATAAAATTTTCACAACGACAAGAAGAATTTATAAAAGGTTCGGGCCCTAATTAAAACAAAGTTTGAAAGTTTTAAAATATTAAAAGAAAGTTAAGTCGCAAAAAGAAAACCCCTAACAATCTCAACTACTAAGGAAAACCTATAAAACATAGACAATCAGTGGAAGCAGTTTGAAGGACACCCCCTATGGCAATCACGGCTCCTTCTTGCCCCTTGTCGGTCCACCTCCCTTGTTACCTTTGCCTGAAAAATTAAACATAAAAGGGTGAGTATAAACACGCCCAGTAAGAGACCCACTACTGATCCCGTTAGGGAAAAATTAAAACTGTTAACTTTCTACTGAGGGTGCCCTACCCTTTATCAGTCTTGTGATCCCGTAGGAACACACATAATCAGTCCAATGCCCTGCAGGACATATAAGTCTAGTGCTCTGCAAGAAACACATATCAGTCTAGTGCTCCCGAAGGATGCCAACATATGGCGATCCCGTAGGACACCTGTAAGGCACGCTACCCAATAACAATGCTAACAACTCCCCCTTAGTCTACTATAAACATTTAATCAGTCCAAATCTAGCAGGCCTAGTTAGTCAATAAATAGCAATTTAAATTACCATTAATTCGTCCTTTCAGTTCAACACATTTATAGTCAAGTTATAAAATTCAACACCTAACCGAACAATATCATAGCGGTTCCTCAACGAATAAACATGTACATGAACATCGCTCTCCTCAAGTCAGTGAAATTATTCTATCATTTAATCATCCAGTGTATCGCACTAACAGTTAATCTACTCAATCCTATCACAGTGTCAGTCGATAGCATAACCGCATCAGATAATCAAACTATATATTTATAACGCCCTACTCAATTCACGAATACACTATCCATACCTTAGTATGTCATCCACCCAAACTAAACGAGAGTCAACAATTCAAATCTGCCCATTTAAACAACCAAAATCTACATTTGTCGTCATATCTACACCCACATATATATGTATACATCCCAATCAACCACAGTTTACATTTATCATCAAGTCTACCTTTATGCATATCAGACAACCATACTCAACGTTTATCGTCGTACCTACGTCTGTATATGCATATTTTAGTCAACCACAGTATGCACTCATCATCAAGTCTACTATTGTTCATAGATATCCATACAATCAACATCATTCAAACCTAAAGTAGAGTCCAGTAGTAGAAGCCCTTTACCTTAACGTTACCTAAGTTCCTTAATCGAATGTAACTCCAACGACACCAACCTACACACATAACAACAAGATTTCAGTACTTTCCCAAATTTGTTTCCTCATTGAAATCATTCAACCGTGATTTCATGAACTTACCTAATCAGATGGAAAGTCGACTTCACATTAACCTACTGAAAATCAAGGATTCGCTCACCGACCTCAATTCTTACCTTTAAGGATCAAATATTTCAATTCGTACCTTCAAGGATCAAATATTTTTTTCCAAATAATTAGATCTAACAGTAGTATAAATCAATATCCATGAAAATTATCAAACCCTAAATTAATCCTTACCAAACGTAAATCTGGTAGCTTACTGCAAGCAAAAGTGGCAGCGACGTACGAACAGAACCAAAACAAAACAGATTTGGTGGCTAGCTTGGAGAAAAGGCTCAACTTGGTTCGCGGCTGGGAGAAGCAGAGTGCGACTGCCTTATAGTAGGCAATAGAGGGATGCAGCGGCACGACTCCAAATTATAGGAGCTCAAACTGGGTACCCACGCAAACAAGATTTTAGGTCAGCCGATAACGTTCCTCATCACCTGAAGTAGAACACGGCAGCACAGACACAGAGGAGCTACATGCGAACGAATGTGGCAGTTAGCTTCAGATCAGTCGAAAAAAGAAACAAACCGATGACGAGGCTACTGACGGTAGGACGGTCGGTGACTGGCTGTAGAATTGAATAGAACTAGCCACACAGAAATTTAACAAAACGCATAGCCTATACATATATAACATAACATTAATATCATAGCTTAGTCAGACATGTCACAAACATAGTCATACTGTATCTTAATCATAATATGGTTACCGGAGTAACCATTTATAAGGTTATCTCAAACAGTCACATTATATCCCTTAGCTACACTATTAAGTAATAAGAAAATACATGCATCTTCAAAATGAGGTCTAATAGGAAAATCTCTTACCTGGAGATTTTCGAAAGATAAAAATTCACTGGTTGTCAGTCAACTCTCCCAAGACTCAGTCCTAAACATGAACAAAATTAAAATTAATAATTTTGTCACTATCACCCTACTGTTTAACTAGGCAACCAAGGTTATCTAAACTTACCCCAAGATTAAGGTTGAATCCAACACAACCTTATTTGGAAAAGTTCACAGCTTAAATTTCTCAGATTATGCTTGAATCTTCAAGTAACATAAATCAACCTAAATCCATAACTTAACTTATTTGGGACAAAATAGGTAATTAATGGGGGTACTACACCTAATCAAAACTAAGCAAACACTCACCAAAGCGACTCCAAAATAGGGGACAGCTCGACAGGACAGTCAGCTCGGGCACGTAACTCATAGAGGAGGAAGGAGCACCCGTACAGCTTGAAGAACAGAGACAACTCGTGCAATTCATTCGTAGCTCACATGGCTAAGTGAAGGAAACGTGGCTCGGCTTCGCGAGGAGGTCAGCTCAGATTTCTTGCACTCGTGCGACTCGAAGGTGTGACTGACCAACCGACTCAGATTTAAACAATGTGACAAAGGTGATACCGATGAAGGCGACGGCGATCGATGGCAAAAAACGTCTCGATCACTGGTGGCACACGACACCTGGCTATTGATGAACTGAGTGGCTTGTCTATGGTTAAATACCAACGTGTAGCTGTCGACGAAAGGAGTGGACAGAGATGGGAATGGTAGGATTTTGGCAGCGGCTAGGATTCTTTAGATGAAGGAGAAGGTGAATAGTGGATCTTCTTCTTTGCACGCTTTACGAGGGGCCTTATTTAATAAAAAAATAATAACATAACTATTCTTATTTCCTTCCCCTTTTCCAAGTTATCATTATATTTTTTCTTTTCTTTTTCCAATAAAACAATAACTCATTCTCTCTCCTCAATTAATAACTCATTCCATCACCATTAAACTTTCTCTTTTTTCCAAAAATATAATATATTTTCCTTAACAATTATATTATCTCGTAATATGATTATTCCTATCCCTCCACAAATTAATATATATACACATAAATAATTATCCATAAAACTTTCAACTTTACCTACTTAATTCACTAACACCAATTAAGCCACCAATCAAACTTTAATAGAATTCTAATTTCAAAAATTAATTACATAACACCCAAAATACATAATTTCATCTTCGAAAGCTCAAATCCTCAAATAGCTTCAGATAATGTGCTCTCATGTCGTCCTCTCTCTCTCAAGTAGCTTCCTTAACCTCGTGGTTTCGCCACAAAACCTTGAGCAATGCAATTCCTCTATTACGAAGCAGTTTAACTTCCTTCGCTAGAATCTCAACTGGTTGCTCCTCATAGCTCAAGTCTTATTAATTTGCAATGGTTCGTAGTCGACTATATGGATAAGGTCTGCTACATACTTACTCAGCAAAGAGACATAGAATCATGAACTACAGATAATGACGGAGGTAAAGCTAAACGATAATCTATGGGGCCAATCCTCTCAAGAATCTCAAATGGCCCTACAAAACTTGGACTCAACTTCCCCTTATTCTCAATCTCAAAACACCCTACAAAACATAGACTCAACTTCCTCTTTTTCTCGAATCTCAAAACACCCTTCATAGGTTCTACCTTTAGAAACACCATGTCCCCTATTTCAAACTCAAGATTCCTAAGTCGTTCATCAGCATAACTCTTCTATCTACTCTATGCTGTCAACATGCGAGCTCTAATCTTCTGTATGGCTTCGTTGGTGGTTTGAACCAGTTCAGGGTATAACATCCTTTGCTCACTAAGCTCACCCCAACAAACAACGGATCTATAACTCTTACAATACAGAGCTTCAAACGGTGCCATGCCAATAGTAGCCTGGTAGCTGTTATTATAGGCGAACTCCATCAATTGCAAATGAGAGTCCTAACTCTTTAAGAATTCTAACACACAGGCTCACAAAATATCCTTCAGAATCTGGTTCAAACGCTCTATCTGACCATACGTTTGAGGGTGAAAAGCTGTACTGAAGTCTAATCTTGTGTCCATGGCGGCCGGAAGTCCTTTCCAGAACTTGGAAGTAAAACGGGCATATCTGTCAGAAACTATGGATACTGGTACTCCATGCAATCTTACTATCTCAATCATATACAACTGTGCCTACTTACTGACAGTATAAATGGACTTCCCTGGAATGAAATGTACTGACTTCGTGAGTTTTTCGATAATAACCCATATCACTGTATAACCCTTTAGGGTCCTAGGCAGTCCTAAAATGAAATCCACAGACACATTCTTCCACTTCCACTCTGGCACACTCAAAGGTAGTAACAAACCTGTTGGCTTCTGTCTTGGTGCCTTCACCTGCTGGCACACCAGACACTTACTGATAAAGTCTGCCACCCTTCTCTTCATATTTCTCCACCACTAAACTCGCTTTAAATCCTGATACATCTTTGTACTGCCTGATTGCATAGAAAATGGAGAACTATGGGCCTCAACCAATAACTCGATCTTAACTGCACTGTCTGCTAGCATACATAATCATTTCTCAAACATGAGTCCCTTATCGGTGGATATGGAGAATTCCTCAACTTGTTCTGCTTCTGCTAAGCGGTGCTTATCTACCAAATAAGGATCAGTGAACTGGACAATAATAATCCTTTGTCTCAAAGTAGGCTGTACTGACAACTAAGCTAACTATGAGGCGACCTCTCCCACTGCAACTGCAATCTCATCTCTCTCAAGGTCGTTGTGCAAAGGAATCTGACTGGTAATGAGTGCTGCTAAATGTGATACCTTCTTACTAAGAGCATCAGCTACCACATTTGCCTTACCTGGGTGGTACATAATCTCACAGTCGTAGTCCTTGACAAAATCGAGCCATCTTCACTGTTTCATATTTAACTCTTTCTGAGTGAAGAAGTATTTCAAGTTATTATGGTCAGTGAAGATATGAATCTTCTCACCATATATATAGTGCCTCTAAATCTTCAGTGTAAAAACTACTGCTGCCAGCTCCAAATCATGTGTAGGGTAGTTCTAGTCATGACTCTTCAATTGACGGAAAGCATAAGCAATCACCCTACCTTGCTGCATCAATACACAACCCAGTCCTTTCTTAGAGGCATTAATGTATATCACATAATTACCATATCCATCCGTCACTATAAGGACTGGTACAGTAACGAGTTTCTGCTTAAGGTTTTAGAAACTACTCTCACATGTTGGGCTCCAAACAAAAAGAGTCCCCTTCCTGGTCAGTTGGATCAAAGGGCTATACGAGAGAATCCTTCCACAAACCTCTTGTAATAACCTGCTAAACCGACAAAGCTTCGAACTTCACCAATTGTAGAAGGTCGAAGCCAACTAGTAATGGCTTCGATCTTCTTTGGGTCCACAAAAACTCCCTCACTGGATACTACATGACCAAGGAATGACACCTGCTTCAGCCAGAACTCACACTTAGAAAACTTTGCATATAGCCTATTGGCTCAAAGAGTCTCCAACACCTGACCCAAATGCTTCTCATGCTCAGCCTCTGTCTTTGAGTAAACCAAGATGTCATCAATAAAAATTATCACAAAAGTGTCTAAGAAATCCTTAAACACTTTGTTCATCAACTCCATAAATGCAGTAGGAGCATTTTTCAAGCCAAAGGACATTACAATAAACTCATAATGTCCATAACAGAATGAAAGCTCGTCTTAGATATATCACTGTCCTTAATCCTCAACTGGTGATATTTTGAACGTAAATCAATCTTACAGAACACAGTGGCTCCCTGCAGCTGATCAAATAGGTCATCAATTCTGGGCAACAGATATCTGTTCTTGACTGTCATCTTATTAAGCTATCATCGACCCATCTTTCTTCTCCACAAACAACACTGGTGCTCTCCAAGGTGATACACTAAGTCGAATAAAGCCCATGTCCAGCAATTCCTACAATTGGACCTTCAACTCCTTCAGTTCAGCTGGAGCCATTGTCTCATGACCTGTAGCATCCTTTTCATCTAGAAGTATGTTTTCATTTGGGAAATCAACCCTCATAGACTCAAAATCTTTTACTGGTTGGACAACTAAATGATTAGAAAGTGTGCTTTCCTTTATTGCTTTTTTAGTAACATAAACAATATCATACTCTAACAACAAAACTTGCTATTTTCTAATCCTTTCAGATAATGACGGGTTCTAAAAAATGTATTTTATTGGATCCATTTTTAAAATAAGTCATGTAGTATTGTATAACATATATTGCCTCAAACGATGAGCGATCCATACCAAAGTACAACAAGTTTGCTCTAACATTGAGTATTTAGACTCATAATCGAAAAATTTTTTCCTCATATAATAAATGGCATATTCTTTCTTCCCTGATAAGTCATGTTGTCCTAGAACATCATCCATAGAACCTTCTAATACTGTCAAGTATAGGATTAGCGATCGCCCTAGAGATGGAGATATCAATACAGGTGGGCTCTGTAAATACAGCTTAATTTTGTCGAAAGATTCTTCATAACCCTTATTCCATTTTATTGGGTTGTTTTTACAAAAAATCTTGAAGATTGGTTTGCATGTTGTGTCAAATATGAGATAAATTTGGATATGTAGTTTAATTTTTCAAGAAAACCTCGAACTTCTTTTTCTATTTCAAGGGAGACATTTCCATGATAGCCTTCACTTTATCTAGATCTACTTTGATCTCTTCTTCACTGACAATGAATCCTAACAACTTTCCTGAGGTTGCTCCAAATGTAAATTTGGATGGATTTAATTTCAATTGATACTTTCTCAACCGATGAAATAATTTTTGGAGTATGGTTGTATGATCTTCATTTGCCTTGGATTTTGCAATCATATCATCAACATAAACCTTTATTTACTTATGCCTCATATCTATGAAAAAGTGTTAACCATTGCTCGCTGATATGTTGCCCCAACATTTTTCAAATCAAAAGGCATTACTTTGTAGTAGAATGTTCCCCAAAGGGTAATGAATGTTGTTTTTCTCTATCTTCTTTAGCCATTTTATTTGATTAAATCCTGAAAAACCATCCACAAGGGAAAAAGTTGAGTATCCCACAGTATTATCCACCAACATGTTGATATGAGTGATAGGGTCAGAATTGATATGCAAAAAGTAAAGAATTATGCAAAGTATATAGGCAAGGTCGTTATCAACACATTTATATTTTGAAATTAAAGTGGCTGCGAAGGATACTTACCTAAACCGCCTTGACAAAAAATTATTTGTAGTTTACCCTTGACTTTTACCGTATATAGGTACAAGCACGGGTGTCGAACCCAAGAGAGTGTAGGATAGATGTTTTCTTAAATGTAATACTTGAAAAAATTGAGATTAGTAACAAAAAGAAAAGGCAAGCATTGAAAACAATTTTTTGGGAAATTATAAGGGAGAATGAAAAGGGAAATTTAGTTGCAATACAATTCACAAGAAGAGATATTAAAGATTGAATTCCAAGAAGAGAAGTGAGGAACGGGCTTAGGCATAGATCTAATCTTATCATTGAATCAAAGAGAGTAAAGGAAATTGAATCATGCTTAATTAGCAGGGATTTTTTTATTCAAGATTTCTCACAAGATCAAATTCCTTGATCTTGGAGGAATTTTGAATCAAATTCAAGAAAAGAGATGAATTTCATGGGGGATTAGTTTAATTCTTGCAATCTTAACTAAACCCCTAATTGTTCTT
>JBBPDI010095538.1:0-11387 GCA_037974545.1 Cucumis variabilis | reverse complement strand
TCTAAGCCCATATCCAAAAAGAAAAGATGAAAATTGGAGTAATTTTGGAAATTAAAGTGTTAATTACGAAAATGCCATTGGAAAAATGAAAAAGAAATAATTTGCACCGGTTGAGACTCAAACTTGTGTGGCTGAGGGGCACGCACTGTTTAGATCATGACATGTGGCACGCGGCAAACCGTCGAATTGGCAGTTGGATAAATTCGAAGTAAAAAAATGCCTTAGAAAATTGGAAGTGAAAAATGCGTCTGGTGAGTTTCGAACTCGCGACTTTGAGGTTGGGCGTGCGCAACTGAAGGGATGACACGTGTCAATCTTCTTCGATATTTACCAAAATGCCGCTTATGTTTAATTTTCCCATTCTTCTTTGTTTAAACTCCGATTTAAGTGATTTTTGTGTCGTTGGATTCGTATTGAAGTCTACTTTCATATTCTGTATAAAAATATAAAAATAGTCAAAATATGCATGATAAGAATTGAGAGTAGGCTATCATTAAACGAGTCAATATTTGTCCCAATACTTATTGAAAATCTTCTATATTTGTGTTTCTTCTATTAGTTTAAAGCATTCATTATCTCATTCAACACACTTTGAACTTCTTTTTGTAGTTTTGGACTTCTTCAATCATTTTTCACAACTATGACTCAAGTCATTTTTGGTAAGTTTTGTGTTAAAGATTTTGTTTAGATCAATCAATTAGACATTGCATCTTCACAATAAGAAATATGGCTTGTTGAAGTTTTGTGTGTTTTGGAATCTACATGAGTTGATTAGAAACTAGGTACCATCTTTTCAAGAACTTAGCTATGTTTTTTGGTTCTTAAGAATTTGCTTCGTTGAATTGGAAGATACTTGAGAGAATTTTTTACTGTTGAGTTGTGTTTTTCATCTCTTCAAAAAGCTGAAGTTTTGTTATCATATTTTCCATCTTCTCACACTTCAACCATAAAGTGGATAGTTATTAGTTTATTACTCATTATTATATGATTTAGTATAGAAAATAATGAGTACCTTAAAGATTAGTCCTTTCAAGTTTGGTTGCTCATATAATTACTATAATTTAGGTTGTTTATTGGTTGGTTCACCATTTCAAGTTTGACCCATTTTAGTCCTCAGTGATAGTGTTTTTGAAGTAATCTTGAGTGATCTTTAAAATGAATATGGAAAAAGTATTTGTTAGGTGGCGAAACATAGGTTTAAGAAGTAAAGTTAAGAATTTAATTTGCGAACTTATTTTCTTCGATTCAGGCCACTGAATTCAATAAACAAAGAACATTAGATTAGCTTTGAGACACCTTCAACATCATTTGTCTATCCAAGTATCACAGTCGACAAACATGAAAAGAAAATCCATAAGAGATTATTGATTTTGATTACTAGTCTTTTAACTTCGATTATAGTTCATAAGAAATGATTTCATCTTTCTTAACCTATGTATGACATTTTTTGTTATTCATTATTATTGCACCTTGGCTACTGCATCGACTATAGGCGAAGAGAGAGCATAGATGTTGAAAATTTGTTTATCACTCACATTTGTGGAATGGACACCCAACTTGATTTTGGTCTTTGAAATGTTGCTAAGCTACTTGAGGTAGTCTCTTCATTCCACACCTTCTCTTGTCATTGCCAGTGATTTAATATAACATATTTACATTTGGTTCAGCAGCTTATATTAAAAATGTTCATTTTCTTTCTCTTGCATCTAGATCAAATGAATCTACTACTGCTATGTCTCTTTTGTACTCCTGTGACTACTAATTAAATTTTTTAAAATAAATTTCCATTGATCAAAGGTTTAGGACCAAAGCTCTGTCTAATTTTCAAGTTGACAACTTTCGATTTTTGGTAACAGTTGAAAAAAGCAACACCATTTTGTACTTTGTTGTCGGTCACGTAGATCATCTATTATCGTTCAGCTTTGTTCGTACAAATCAACGATCAGATTGATCAGCTTTGTTCTCCAGATCCGTCGCTCAGTTTATAAGATTAGTTCAAGTTGTAGACTGTGAAGGAGTTTAGGATTTTTTGTAGAATGTATTTAGGATCTTGTAGAATTTATATATAAACACAATATTAAGATTTCATTTTGTATATACAAATGTAAAAGAGAAATATTATAGTATCTAAAAAAATATTAATTTTATTTATTTGTTGGCATAAGAAAAAATATTTATATATACACGGTCATATAATATATGTTTTTAACTACTTGGCATCATAGAAAAATGGACAATAATGCAATAATTTAATCAAACTAAATTTATAAAAATGGACCAAAATTGACATTGTTGACCTCTTTAATGTCGATTTTAAATCGACATCAAAGCCCATCCGACATCAAAGGGCTTTAATAACACTATCAAAGATGTTAGTTGAAAAACTACATTAAAGGTCTTTAATGTTGTTTTTAAACTGACATTAATGAGGCCTTTAATGCCGTTGTTAAACAGACATCAAAATAGAAACGACATTAAAGATCTTTAATAACACCAGCATAGATGTCGATTGCCGATCGACACTAAAGGCCATTAATGTTGGTTTTAAACCGACATTAAAGGCCAAATTTCTTCTAGTGAAAAGTAGCTAAGACTTAACTAACGCATGCAGGAAAGAGCTTCACCCTTCCTTGCAAGATTATTTCCAACATTTGTAGTCTCTTCTAGATATAACTCATTAATTTGTACTTAGTCATATGGATCTTCAAAAGCGATCATGTGTGTCATATAATGATTTCGAGAGAAGCAAGCCTTAATCATAAGTATGGTTTAATGAGTTACATCGAATCAAGGTTATCTCATTATTTATTCGCATGATAATACGTAGACATTTCTTCCTTTATTTCTCTAATACAACTTAGTTCACATTACCATACCACTTTTTTGTTCCCTCTTTACAAACTCTCACTGCTTAGTTTAGTTATTAAGCTTAGTTTAACATTTCTTATATTTGTTATTCTTTAATTCTTTCGTATCGCACAATTAATGAGTAATTTTCTAGAACTAATGTCTTGAAACACTTCCATGTGTTTGACCCTAGATCACCAAGGTAGACCTACTATTTCGCTTGCACTTGGACAAGCAGTAAGAAAGCTTGTATTTAACGAGGACTTATGTATTACGCGATGAAGAGGTACATAATGAGCATTTCACATGCTATGATCATGACCCATGACTTATCGCCTAAAATTAAGTATGTAATACAAAAGGATAAGGTGAGCACATTACGTGCAATGAACCTACTTAGTAACGTATTGCAATTGCACTACACACACGAAACTACTAGGTCCCAATGAAACCAAACCAACCAACAATCGCATAAAACAGACATGATACTTATGTAAGATGTATTTCTAAATACTTATAAATTTACAATATAAGTTATGCATTTGGATCTTCTTCTCATGCATTTTACCTCATTATTCTAATAAAAAAAAAGTTGTAATAGCAGGTATCTATACACGTTATCATTATCCAGTTAATCTTGGATTGTTAGAGTCCATGATCTAATGGAACATTAGGTTCCCCTACAAGCTTATATGGAATTAAATGAGAACAATATGTTGAAATAATTTGAACTTTAATATAAGTGGTAATAGTCAATGATTATCAGTTTGAGATAGAGATTTATATTTAAATATAATTTAAATATTAAAAATATGAATGTGAATTCATATTCGGAAGCCCAAAATTGATGAAAATTGTCAAAGTTGTAAAAAGTCAAAATGTTGACTTTTGACTTTAAAGAGTCAAACTTTGTCATGCTTTATATTCAAATATAGTTTGAATTTTAGAAAATTGAATGTAGATTAATGCTCAGAGGTCGAATTAGTCAAGATAGAAAAAATGGTAAAAAAGTCAAAATGCTGACTTTTGACTTGAAAAAGGCAAATTTTGACTTTGACTTTGACTTGAATGGTAAAATGACCATATTGCCCTTGAAATAAAGTTAGTGAAAAAATCCAACATTTTGTTCATAATCCCAGTAACACTTAGTGGGAAAAGTGACTACATAAGATGTAGACACCTAGCCAACTAAGTTCTATTAATGGTTACACGAATGTTATGTGTCAAGATTTAGTCAACTAATTACATACAAATTTTCATGTAATTAGGTCGTTTATAGGTTCTTTTTCAAATTGTTAAAGACTTTTGGATTTTTTGTAATTTTGATTTACAAAATAAATAAATAACTTTTTACTCTAATAAATCTCAAACCTAAGTCTTAGTATCCCAATTTCTTTCACTTATCGAGCCCCACCACTAGGTTCTAAGTCTGGAGAATAGCGAGTCAACATTAGTGGTGGTCCTTGGTTTGAGTTTGTCAGAAGATTTCAAGGGACGAGAAGCTATGAAGGTACATTTTTTATTTAACTCTAATTTAGTTTAATTAGGGTATATTTAGTGTTGCATGTTAATTACTAAATAGTTTCATTACGATTATGGTAAAGTAGATCTCGTAATTTCATTGTGCTTGTCTCATGTTCCATCAGGGATCGTTTTGGTCGAGATGGAAAGTAGAAAAGGAAAATACTAGGGTTCTTGGGTATGATCTCAATACTTGTTTGATTGAGAAAAGAACAGATCTAGTGTTGATCTCGACCGAGATCACTTAATCGACTCGCAACAGATAGATTTTCATAAATCTTTATTACGCAAGTTAGCATTTTTCGAATGCAATGAGTGTTTTTAAAGTCAACAGACTTTCATTTCTCTCATTTCTCACCATTTTCACTCTAAGGACAAGCTAGAGAGAAGTTAAGTTGTATGCAAGAGTTGAAGCCAAACTAAGAGGCTAGTTTGGCGTTAAGCTTCAGTTGGGTGATCTTGCGATGTTTTGGTGATTTTCTTGGAATTTTAAGTAAAGTTTTGGTATTTTTCTTGATCAAATGGAATTAAATGGATTTATTTTCCTTTATTTCAAGCCAAGAAGAGATTGGGCAAGTTTACAAGCCAAGGATCTAAGCTACCATTTGTGAGGGACAAAACTTGTTTAAAGTTAATTTCTGAATTTGATTTATAATCAAATGTTTAAAACACGATTTGATGTTTGACTGTTTCAGTATACTAATTTACAAAGTTTGAGACTCGTGACACAAAAGAAGGGGCAAAACTGAGTCTTGCTTGGTCGAGAGGAAAGAAAGAATACTTTTTGTGTAAGGATCTCAGGTAGTCATATAGAATCCCTAGCAAGAATGAAGACAAAAGTGCAATCTCGAGGCAATCTCGATGCTTGTTTGGCTGAGATAGACAAAATTCTTAAGAAGTTGGGAACTCGGACAATCTTGGAGCTGTGTTTGATCGAGATTTGAAGAAAAGAGAAAAATGTAAAGTGTTCTCAAGCAATCTCAAGGCTTTGTTTGGTTGAGATTGAAGACAAAAGAAGTAGGTGTTTTGATGTCAGAAAGGTTAGGCATTTTAGAGTAACTAGATGAGAGAGAGTCGATAAAGATGAGGTTATAATTTCAAGGGAAAAGTCTAATCTTGAGTTGATAGTTGGCTATTTGTTAAACTTAAGTTGTTTGCATGGCCGGATGAATTATATATAGGTTAACACGTGTTAAGTGTAAGTAGCACGTGACAAGCCAAGAGAAACTTAAGTGGTGACTAATCAGATTTAAAGATTCGAATAAATAAGATTGAAGGGATCAAAGAAGGTGTAAAGCTCTATTAAAAAAGGAGTCCTATTGAAGAGTAACCTCGTTGGATGAGATTATTTGACCAAGTAAAGATGAGGCATTCTACTAAGAAAGGATGTGATGAGAGAAAAAGGGTGACATGAAGAGAAATATTTGAGCATGAAGGGATAAAAGCCTTAGGCAGAAGAAGATTTTACAGAACCATTCTTCAATTAAATTTGGGAATTCCAAAGTACTAATATTTTGGCAATATTTAGAAACAAAATTCTAAAAAGCTAAGCATGTTTTTAAATTAAAAAGATACAGAGAATGAAAAACTCACGTAGTTTGATGGCCTATGAATCTACTAAAACTTCAAAATTGGGACACCACCCGTCAAAGACCTTCCTATCCTCTGGGATGAGATAGGTTGGCAGAAACCAATTGGAATGGTAAAAGGTTTAGAGAGAAACTATTTTTTTAGAGAGCAAAAGCATGAGTCGAAGAAAAAATATTTTCTTCTCCATATTTAAAGATCTCTTTCCTTGAGGGAATAGGAGAGAATCATGAGATTCTATGAATTTAAAAAATATTAAATTAATAGAAATTTCAAATCAACTAATTAATTATACCATATTTAATTAACATTTCATTTAAATCATATTTAATAAATATCTCTCACATATCTTATAGTTTTATATTAATTTAATTAAATTAAATTTAATTAAATTAAATAAAACTAAACTATTAATTCATTCTCCAATTAATTAATAGCTAAATTAAATATCTTATATTTAACATGAATTAAATTTGAATCATATTCAAATAGAAATTTCTCTCGTAACAAATAATTTTAATATGAATCCAATTAACATTAAATTAATATTTGAACTCATTCAAATATTTTATCTTTCACAAACTAATTTTGAATCATATCTAAAATTAAATTTATATATAACGTTTGATTAAAATATAAACTTTATATTAAAATGTATCACCATACATTATACTAATTCTCAAAGTAAATTTGAACATTTGAAACTACAACTAATATAAATAAATCTCATTACCCTTTATGAACTAGGAATGGGACCTACATATGAGAAGTTACAACAATATGAGATTAATTGGCTAAACTCAATAACAACATTAATTGATATTCGTTAACTATGTGTACATTCCACTAAAGACTCACAGTTGAACTCTTCTCATTGTAGATATATTTCTGTATCCATGGATATAGACCAATAACAATAAGTTAGTCTTTCAAGAGCGTCTGTAATACCAGTTGGATCAAATTACTGTTTTACTCCTAAGTTACTTCTAGTTCTTAAATACCAGTGCTCCTCTAATGACAACCTGTTTATAGTCTAATCAATAAACCGAAAGCCATCTCGTGCCATAGATAGGGTAGGGCTCTTTGTCTAAGTCCTGGAGACACTATTTAAAGGAACATTCATTTACTTACCCATAAATTCGGGAAGGAGTGAATATCATCTTATGTAATTATGTTCTTAACTCCCCACTTGGTCTTGTCTCCAAAATGATAAGCATATTGAGTCGAAATTCTGACCACTCTTACTCATATAAATCAAAGGATAATTCCTCGCAAACAGGAGTTCATAATACACTCGGGATTAAAACTAAGTTACCTAGATCATCCTAATGAAATAGAAACCTAACTAGTTAACGGAGTTACATCTAGTGGTTACTATTTCATGATTCGGTCTTATGTAAACTCATTGCATAAGATACCCTCACTTTCATATCACCTACAAGAACGTGTTTGATTATTGTGTTTGTATCAAATACAAAGTATGTCGTATCCATAATGTTACTAGGATATGGTCCCAACCTTATCTCTATATTATAGACCCTTTAAGTTAATCTCAAACATTGATCTCTATATGTCTCCACATACTGTTCAAGACTCATCAAACAGCTTAGGATGTCAGTTTATTGGATTTGGGTTATTAGGACAAAACTAATAATATAAGCCATAACATTTATTTAAACTATAATAATAACAATTTATTAATAACGGTCAATGGATTATATTTACAATCTATGAGTTTTAAGACATAAATTCCAACAAACTCCTACTTGGACTAAAACTCTAGCCTCTATTGGATGTACATGATAAAAGAATCCTCTATCATTGAAAATGGTAAAATGTACAAGTATATTACATAAAACGTATATATAAAAATACAATAAATTAGGGCATCCTCATACTTATTACACATCTGCCACTTGTCCTAGATTACCTAATGTACATATCTCACAAACTTAAACTTTCTACACGACCCCCAAACACTTTAGCCGTGAGAGTCTTCATAAATGGATCAACAATGTTGTGATCCACTATTATCACAATATGAAGTGACAAGACTAAACAACCCTCTAAGGAAAAGTAAATGTTTTTTGTTTCCTGAGAAGAGAGTTTTGTAGGCTCAGCATTCTAAAGAGATAAGGTTGACATCTCAAGAAAAATATCTAATCGTGAAGTGATGGATGGCTTACGTGTCGAGTTGGGGTTAGCTACATAGTGCGACAAAGCGGTGAAGTAATACGTGTAAAGCCTAAAAATGACCCATGGATATGAAAGGTCACTGTAAATAGGTCCCAAAGGCCAAAAGAAAAGAGCATGTGATGCTAGGCACTCGGATAAATTGCTAAGAGAATTTTTTTAGTGTTGAAAAGGTCGATTGAAGGAACCACTAGGTGGAAAGAGAAAGTTGGAAGCAAAAGGGAGAAAGAGTTGAGACTAAGTATTGCTATGAGTGGTCTTTTAAATAATTGAATTATTATGAGTGTTTTTAATAAGTAAAACAAGTGATTCGGTATGAATGAGTAATTATTTTTAATAGGAACGTTTGCATTTATGATTCTTGTAAATGAAAAAAGTATTTTACAAATGATTGTGTGAAAAGCATTCTTTCATAACCTTGTGTTGTTGCTTATTGTATGATATTGTTATTACTATGAGATCATGTGTTGAAAGTAATTTGATGAGCTAACGTTTTTTATTAGTTGATGGTAATAATTGTGTCATGTGTGGTGTTATTGATATTGGTGAATCCCAAGTCTGAAAAGAGAATGAGTGTTGTGTGACGCTGGTAGAAATCTGAAGTTTATCTCAAGACACTGGTGGAAATTCCAGATTTAACACGAGATGTTAGTGAAGTGAATCTCAGGTTTGAGCGGGTAACTTTTGGTGAAGTGAATCCCAGGTACATCATGAGAATGAGAAACATTAGCTTAATAGCTTACTTTCAACGCATGATCTCACAACAATAACAATATCACACAATAAGCAACAACACAAGGTTACAAAAGAATGCTTTTCATACAATCATTTGTAATATACTTCTTTCGTTTACAAGAATCATAGATGCAAACGTTTCTATTAAAAAAAATCATTCATTCATATCAAATCACTTGTTTTACTTATTAAAAACATTCACAAACATTCAATCATTTAAAAGACCACTCACAGAAATACCTAACCTCTAACTCTTTCTCCCTTTTTTCTTTCAGCTTTCTCTTCTAGCCTAGTAGTTCCTTCAATCGACCTTTGAAACACTCAAAGCTTTCTCTTAGCAATTTACCAGAGCGTGTCTAATGTCTCATGCCCATTCTTGCGGTGTTTGGTCCTATTTATAGTGACTTTTCATATCCATAGGTCATTTTCACGCTTTACATGTGTCACTTTATTGCTTTACCGCACTATGCAACCAATCCCAACTTGACACGTAAACCAACCATCACTTTGCAATTAGACAGCTTCCTTGAGACACCATCCTTATCTCTTTGGAGTGTTCAAGCCCCCTAACTCCCTTCTTTGGAAACGACAGACATTTACTTTTCCTTAGAGGGTCGTCTAGTATTGTCAACAGAACACCTACTTCATTGCAGTATACTTAGATGTAGGTACTTCTCTCCGCCTTACCATCCCATCACCTAATTCTTAGCATTAAGCACTTACTTCTTCGCCAGTTATTCTCATCGTGTCCCTTACTCCAACGTGATAGCACTTAGGCTCAAATATTTCTCTTTGCATCACTTTTTCTCCCATCGCATCCCTTCTTCACATAATGCCTCATCTATACTTACTCAAATAATATCATCCAATGAGGCTCTTTTTCAATAGGACTCCATTTTCGGATCAGGGCCTCACATTTCTTAACTCTCAACGTCTTGGCCTCTCTCGCCTTACATCAAAACATCTTCCTCCTTCCTCACGTCGCCTAACCTCAACGCGATCAATCAAAATGCCTAAATCCTTACATACTTTTTTCTCAAAACGTCTTTTTCAAAATCGTTTACGCACTTTTGTTTTCAAAATGATCCCTTCTATTCTAGACACGTGTTTTTCATGTCATGATTGATAGAAGTTTCCTTGGTTTTAAAATTAGATAGGGCTCAAATTAGGTTTCTTTAGTAGATTTTATTTTATTTGGTTTGCCAAACAATTATTTTTAGATTTTTTATTTTTTTATTTTATTTAATAAAAACTGTGAACTTTGCTTTGTTTTAAGTTTGAAAAATGTTATTTTCTTTAAGTAATGACCTCAACTTAGTTTAAAAAAGTTCAGTCGTTACAGACGTGGTAAAGAAAAGAGTGACAATTTTGACCGTGTTCCTAAGAATTGCAGTTTTAATAAGGTTCCAATAGCATTTTGACATCCATATCAGTGAGCGGCGAATGATGGGACTTGGAGTAGTTTGGATGACGGAGTTTGTGGACGGGAATGAGAAAGGGAAAGAAAAAGGAAAAGAAAAAGGAAAAGTTTTGTTTTTAAAATTATTATTAGTAGTAAAGTAGGTGGAAAAATGAAATTTAGGGGAGGAAATAATGTTAGGGCTTTCTTGATGTTTACAAAATATCAATTAAAACTCAACATTACTTTTGACATTTTTTTCGTGTCACGAGTAAATATTAACTGCACTTGAAATTTATAAAACATCAAGTAAAGATGAACATGAAAAAGTTAAAAAATGTTCATAAAAATTCTTCGCTTTTTTAATAAGTTACTTGACGTTTTGTTCTTTAAAATGATCATTACTTGACAATTTTATATAAAAAAAATATCAAGTAAGTACAAATTGCAAGTGTCAAGTAATGCAAGTTTTGTAGTAGTGATACAAAAATATCCAACAAAATTTACCTTTACTTGGACCTCTACTCTCGTCCCCTCCTACGACAAGGAATCACAAAATAAATTGACAGCATTAAATAATAGGAGTGGAGAGATATTTTGTTTTCCATTGAAAATAAATACATGTCAAAACCTTAGTCTTGATTAGTAGAAAATATGTAAAAGCAAGTATAGTTTAACTCACATGAGATTATATCATTAAAGAGTAAGAGATATGGGGTTGGTGTTTACCATTCCTATTGTAAATACAAATTAAAAAGAAAAAAGAAAAAAAAGGTTACAGAAAGGATATATATTGGCTAATCAAACTTAAAACTTATTGTAAAATTTTCAAAACTAGAAATTCAACACAAAACAACAAAAATGACTAAGAAAAGTACGAAAGAGTTACCTTTTGCAATACCTTATAATTAAAAGATGGAACATAAATTAAACTAAGAAAAAAAATAACAAAAAATACTGGATAAACAAAAGATGCACAAGAAACATTAAATTGTATGCAATAAAACAATCAAGATTCCTAGCCCTAGATAAATTTCCTCTTTTTGCAATTCTTCTTTGTGGCTATCCCTCATTTGTTCCTTTTAGAAAAAGCAAGCCCTATATA
>JBBPDI010095534.1:0-27332 GCA_037974545.1 Cucumis variabilis | reverse complement strand
GACTAATAGTGGGTCCCTTACTGAGTATAAGTTATACTCACCCTTTCTCTATGTTTAATTTTACAGGCTAAGGTAAAAGTGAAGGCAAGTTGGCGAATGACCAGAAGAGACTGTGGTTCACCATAGAGGGATAATATATGTTTTATTTCGCATTTATTATTGTCAATATTAAATTTTCAGAAATTATTTTATAACTCAGGTTTACTTCTACATATTTCTTTTTATTTTTTTAAAGAGGGCCAGAACTAGTATTTTAAATGATATATTCATTTATTATTTCTTTCACACATTTTATTTATCGTTGATTTTAAATGAATATTTGAAACGTTTTCTTTAAATTTAGTATCTTCTTTTATTTTAAATAAAAAGTTTCCATTTGTTTTAGTGGTATAAGCGTTATAAGTAGTTTAAGTCTTTGTGGTATGTATACTTGATAAGGTTTTTTTTATTTATAAGAATCATCGTATTTAGCTTAAGCTTAATCGCAAAGCCTGATTCTCTTTAAGAGAAAGAATCAAGCACGGGTTGCCAACTACTCGAGAGAATAAGTAGTAGAGACTCATTAAACACACATAGAAAGGAGTTTGAACAAACTTTGTTTTGGCGCTTTGCCTCCATCATTTGTGTTTCGAAAGAAGAACAAGTGTGGCATTTAGGCACCGAGAGGTTGCTCATCTCAATTAGAGAGGAAACATGATGCTTACAAGTAAAGAAACCTAGATATATATCGCGTAGCTTAATTTTCATCATTTGTATCCCGAAAGAAAAACAAGTGTGATGTTCAGGCGCCAAGAGGTTGCTCGCCTTAATTAAAAGATGGTTAAATGGTCTATATCGCATCAAGACATTTTCTGCATGTTTCTTTAATGCAAGTTAGTTCGCATTCCATAATCCTTTCATTCCATTCCACCTTCTACAGAACCCCTTAGTGTAAATAATAGGATTAGCATACATTTATAGTCATAATGTATATATTTATACTGCTTGATATTAGAAGTAGCCGTTATAGCTAAGATTGATTAAAAAAAAAAATTCTCAGTGTTTGACCCTGGCTTACCGAGAAAACTGCTAGCATTGCTTACACTTGGACAAGCGAGAGAAAAACTTGCACTCAATGTAGATTCAAAAGAAGTAGCTATGCATGGATAGGATATGTACCTTTTATAGCATGATCCTATCGCATAATCATATCTCTTCGCGTAGCCTAGTCACATATACCAAAGCTTAAATGACAAATTAACAAAATTATTTATAAATGGATGAGAGTTAAGGTAGTCAATCGCGTGCCCCATCTCACATGTGATCTGGCGAGAGAATAAAAACAACAATTTATCTAATTGAAATATTAGCCTAATAATTATATCAATTTATAACCTTTATTAGAATTATATATATTAGAAAAGTGTATAAATTCTTACACCTGTGCAGGCTTATATAAATGTTGATTTAACAGAACTTTATTATAATTTGAATAGAGAAATTCTAAACAAACTTTAATGGAAAGTCTAAATTTATTAGCTTTGCAACTTTATCAATATTTTTTTTAAAAAAAGAACAAAAAAACAACTAGAATAGAACGAATTACCTGAAACTTAAAAGCATTGCAGATTAAATATTGACATTAAGACAACATTTGAAGAATATAAATAATTGTATTATTGTAATTAATTTAACATTGAAACGTATTTACACATTCTAATGCATGCTATATATTTTTCATATGATCCAACGAATTTATTTTTAAACCTTAAAAGTGAGGAAAGTAAAAAAAAATTACAAAAAAAGTTATCAATAAACTTATGTTCGCATTTTTTTTATTAGAAACAAGAAACAAAAACAAATTAACATGCATATTTTTGTTTCTAATTTTTATCAAGCAAGAAACATTAACCGATAACAAATGTTATCACATAAATTTCTGATATCTTTTAGCTTGGGTTATGAAGGTTTTGATAAAAGACTGGGGAATTTCAATTGTAGATATTAGTAAATGTTAAAACATATATATACAAAGTAAAAGTTGCATTTGTGTTGCTCATGGTAAGAGTTTGATTTGGTGATAAATATGGTAGGTATCTAAATAGTGGAATTATAAGTTAAACAATATCGTCAACCAATAGGGGTGAGCATTGGTCGATTCAGGTCAGTTTTAGACGACAACCACTGTTGGTGTCGTATGATCGATTTGAAATCACTCGAATTCTGTCGGTTTTAGGGTGTATGTGACCATCGGCCGACCAAACATCGGACGAGAGCAGTCGATTTCAAGTGGAAAATGAAAGAGAAATAAGAAGTGTTGAGAGAGAAGTGAAACAGAAGATGTAGAAGAAAAGAACGGTGAGAGAGAAAGGAGAACGAAGATTATTGAGATAATGAAAAAACAAGAAGGAAGAAAAGGGGAAGAGGAAAAGATAAGAAAAATCACAATTATTTTTAAGAATATAGAAAGGAAAGAAAGACATACAAATTAAGAAAGTCGAAAAAAAATAAGAAAAATGTTAAATAAGTAATTTTTTAAAAGGGTTTTTTTTTTCAAAAATAGAATAGAATGTGAAAATATTTATACCATATAAAACAATTTTGAAAAAGAAAAAAGTCCACAAACCTACAACATGAAAAGATTATTAAAAACGATCTTGTACCTTTGTACCAATTTTAAACAATCTTGTATCCTTTTACCAATTTTAAACAATCTTGTAACCTTGTACCCATTCTAAACGATCTTGTACCCTCCCACTTAGTTATTGGTCATGCTATTTTTTTTAATGCATCCCTCATGTCCTTCCGCATTGGGTTCTTGATAATAACTTTGCCCAATAATGTTATCATCTAATCCATAGAACACATTTATTTATTTAGACCCAAAATTAACTCTTTCTTATGTCACCATCGTGTACAATAACAAATATGTCTTTTAATAGCATCCAACCATAGCATATTTAGTATTACGCTATAAAAAATAGAGGGAAAAAAGGTAGAAAATGAAAATTAAAAAAAATATTTTTTTTAGGTTTTGCGCGTTATGCTTATGACCTTAAATGTTCCTTTTTTTATATTTTTAGACTTCCACCGATTTTCCTCTTCTCTCATAGATCCCTCCCCTAATTTCCCTCTTCTCGCAAACCCATCCTCTGTATCATCCTTCCTCTCTTCTCTTTCTCTATTTCCCATGGCGGCTTCCAAATCTCTCATCTTCTCTTCCTCACCTTCCCCGTCACTGCTGCCATCGTCTCCGCCCATAATATTACCGACATGCTAAAGACTTTCCTCAGTACAGCATTTTCAGCAATTATGTCCAACAAACCAGACTCATTGGCGAGGTAAACTGTTGTTAGACTATCATTGTCCTTATCGTTGCCAATGGTTCTCTCTCTCCCATCCTCGATAAACATCCTCTCTCCGTTATCAAAAATCTCCTTTGTCTCCACATCGTCTTGGACTACTACGATGTTGCAAAACTCCACAAGATCTCCAATGGAACCACTCTCTCCACTACGCTCTATACCAAACCACAGGTCACGCGCTTGGAAATCTATGTTTCGTCAACATTACCGAACTCCAAGGCGATAAGGTTGGATTAGGCTCCGTCATACCCAAATCTAAACTTGAATCAAGTTACGCGAAGTTGGTTGTGAGTTTGCCATACAACATTTCGGTTATTGAGATGTAGAGGATGTTGACAGCTCTGGCTCCCTCGTCTTCCGACGTTAACATATCGACTTTGCTCGAGAAAGCTTGGTGTAAGACGTTTACGGTGCTGATTGTTTCTAACGGTGTGATTAAGACTTACTAATCAGCGGTTGAGAAAGGATTGACTATATTTACGTCGAACAATGAGGCGTTTAAAGCTGATGGAGTCCAGATCTGAGTAAGCTTACTAATGCTGAAGTTGTTTTGATTCTCTTTATTTGCTTTCACAATGGCTTATCAAAGCATGAGTTTGGTATGGAATGTGTTAGAATATTTTGTCAAATATTTTATAGTATTTATGTAAAAATTCTTTTTATGAAGCAATATTATTAAACTATCAAGCTTTCCTATTATTTAGGAATCTTGGTATGAGTTTGTTTCCTTCTTATATGGAAGAAGTTATTTGCATAAGAGATTCTGGAAATATATATGCGAAGATTGGTAGTTGTTGCTGGATGACAAAAAAATTCGATTCGAGAAGAAATATACGAATTCGTCTGATCAAGCTGTTCAAGGTGAAGCTTTAGAGTGTGTTTGGGCCCCATGTTATCACTGTGGGCTTGGGTTATAATAACCTCAACCCACGTTTGGGGCCCATGTAATGGAAACCCTAGTTTTAGGGTTTTCATTAATCCGTCTTCACCCTTACTCCTTCGTCTACCATTCTCAATGCTTCCCAGTTTTCTCCCTCTCAACTTGTCTTCATACCTCTCCACTCGTCTTTAATCTCCCAACAACCATTTCATCCTTTCCTGAACCTGTTTAATCCTTCCAATTTTCCAAATAAAATCATACCGTCTCTTCAATCTTTGTCAACCATATTTCATTTGGGTTTAATTGCCGAAAACACTTCTCCCTTTTTTCCTCAACTCATCTTCAACCTATTCTGGTTGTTCTTTGGTCGTCGTTTTCTTCTGGGTAAAAAAAGCTATCTTCCTATAATTTTGTTTCTCTCCCACTCTTCGTCCTCTCAAGTTTCGTTAAATGCTTCGCTCACAGCATTGCCTCCGAAACAAATGGGTCTCCCTTTCGGTTTCATTGAATGGCTGAATTTTACACTCTGCATTTGAAACCCAACCGCTTGCATATTCACCACTCTTCTTGGTGAACATGTAATTTTGACTCGATTTTCTCCTTCCACTTCTCCTTGCCACTTGGACTCCCATTTGCCGATCGAGTATTTTTTCTCTGATTTGGACACTTTCTACACTATCGTTACAATCATCTTCTGCATTTGGGATGTTCGACAAGGCAGGGTTGGAGGTAAGTGGTTGGATTTCGAGTTTCTATCAAAGTCGATGATGAGGATTACGTTTATTTATTGTCTAAATAATTATTTGTGATTAGTTCTGTTTATGTACTTGTCTTAATAATTATTTGTAATTGTTTTTGCTTTTTACTTCAATTTACTTCCATATTTTTTTTCATATTCAATTCTTCCTTTTTCTCTCAAGAATATCCCGCACCTCGTTTTTGGAACTACAATGCTGTTGTTTATTTTCCATGTTTCTGATTAATTTTGTTTGTTTGAATTCATAATTATTTGTAATTACTTTTGCTTATGTGCTTGTCTGAAAAATAGTTTTGTTTCTTCCTTCAATTTATTTCCATATTTTTTCATTTTTGGGCATCCCCGTTTGAAACTACAATGTTGTCCTTGTTTTCCATGTTTCTGATTAGTGTTGTTTGTTTGAATTTCTTGTTGCTACTGTGCCTAGCAATTTGAACACTTCATTTTCGGGCATTTTTTTAATTGGTGCCCTAAAAATTATGTTGTCATATTTATTCCTTTTGGCATTTGAGTAACTATGTTTACAATTCCAATATACTTGCAATTAAGATGCCTTCTGAATTTGGTTTGCTGTGAAGTCTATTCTCTTTTTTTGCAAACAACTCTCTGTTATGTTCTGTTCTCTTTATTTGTAAGGAAATCTCATCCAATCATAACACTGCACTGTCTTTGTTCAATTCTTTTCCTTGGTTATGCATTTATTTATTCATAGCTTATCTTTGTCTTAATGTGGTAGGTTTTGATTATGTCCTCCCCTTTTCTGTACACTTCTGACATTTGCAAAGATTCCCTTATTTTATTTTTTTGGTTTGGGTCGATAAAAGGCATACTTTATTAACCATCTATCCCTCTATATATAGCACTTCATTTGTTGTATTTTATTGTGTGTTGTTTTCCTCCTTTCCTGTTCTGCTTGCTTCTCTGTTCTTTCTTTATTTGGTAGGTAAGTTCATTTTCTTTTCTTCTTTTGAAGTTCCATTTGTCCTTTTTTCTTTTGCCATATCTATGTTAACAATAATGTGTGTGTCTGCCTTTACTATTCAGTCTTGATCTGTTATGTATAAGGCACATATTATGGTCCATGACTTGCTTAATCATTTGAAGGATATACCTTTTTATACACAACCTTATGCACTACCATTTCATACTTTTCATGATTTCTTTCATGCCATCTCATGTTCACTGTCCATAGCCATTTTAGGGGATGTTGATGTTGTATGATTGTTTGATATATATTTTTTTTGTGTTGATGTTGTATGATTGTTCGATATACATTTTATGTGTTGATGTTGTATGCTTATTTGGTTGCATTTACAACCCTATATATACTTTGCTGCATATCCTATTGCTGCATAATTTGTATTGATATTTCTACTAATAGATCCAGTTCGTTACATCGAATGGATTAAATTCCTCTGAGGCACAACGCTTTCTAAAATAAAATAGGCTCATTTTCTCATTCATTTTAATGATTCTTGTTTTTTCAATTCCTCTAAATATTATGGTACGTAAGCGATACACTTCATCCTTATAGTATTTTTACCCGTACTTGTGTTAGGTCGGGACACTGATTTCCTTACTTTCTTTGCAGAATAACTGACTTCATATTTCAGTCGTTAGAGGTACGAGGCATTGACGCTTTTTAGTGTAGTACTTTATTTTCAAATCTAGTCGTTGAATATTTTCACCTTATTGTTTATTGTATTTCGAACTTTATTGACCGTATTGGTTATTAATTAATTATGTTTATTTCATATTTTAAAATGTATCTCCATTTCGTACTTCAGAGCTCGTTTCTGTTTTGAAAAAATTGTCTTCAATTTTGAAAATAGTTGTAAAGAAAGTGTATATATCTATATCTATATCTATCTATCTATCTATCTATCTATCTATATATATCAAAATAGTTATTAAACTGAATCAAGTTTCAATTTCATGATATAAGTTGACTTAAATTACCATTTTAATTCCTATTGCGTGAAACTAAATTGAACCCATGTTCTTTTAAAACCCTTTTGCACAACAATTCATATGATTTCATTTAATTACGACTAATTCCAATCACTCTAGCTATTAGTTAATTACCAAAATGTTTAACAGTATATGAAAGTCACACATTTTCTTTGCGCAAAACGCAATAGATAGATATAGTTGAATGAGCATATCATATTTTATATAAAAGAACAAAACTGTATAAGTAATTATAGAAAGACACAATTTTTTTCCAATTGAATTATAGTTGACCTTTCATTTTGCCTACAATATGGGCTTACAGTTTTCACAAATATTATAAAAAAAATTACCACATCGTAACTGAGTTTTAAAAAAAATTGACAACTGCTTTTTTTCATATTAGCAACGGTTTTCAAACTCAACAGCATGAATTTGGAAAAACATTTTGGTCATTCATAGTACATACCCATATTAGTAACATATTGGTGACACATAAGTTCATTTTACATAACTATAGTTTACAAGTAAATAAATATGTTATATTCTAATGCATGCATTGAAGGTGTAATAGCATTCTAGTTAGAAAAATAGATTGTTAGATTCGTAGGCGCTACCCTCAATGGCGTACGAAACATTCACACTATACTAGCTATCTTCACATCGACCCATAATCAGTTAGTACTGCTACTGGAGGCACTTGAACGACAATAAGCGGGTGACACATACATCGTACGAAACTAGGCATTAAATTAGACAGCTTGCATACTTCCGTATGATCTACTCAGCCGACCTCATTTTTCGTCAAAGTACCATAATGGACAGGCAAACTTTTTCCATTCTATGTCACTTTCTAAGGACAATTGCTGGTCTGATGTCGACTTAAATCGTCGATATCGAGGAGATGGTTGCAATGTTTCTATATATATTGGCGCATGATGTAAAGAATAGAGTCATCAAGCAAAAATTCATGCGATCAGGAGAGATTGTTTCCCGTCACTTTAATCTCGTATTGTTGGCTGTGTTGCACATGCACGATGAGTTGTTGAAGAAACCATAGCCAGTGACTAACACATGCACATATTCACGATGGAGGTGCTTCGAGGTTCGTATATTACTCAATTCTATTACTTATCAATCACAAAGTCCAACTACTTGACTGCACGATATTTCATTATATAGAACTGCCTTGGGGCATTGGATGGCACGTATATCAAGGTGAATGTGTAGCAAAACGATAGGCCTAGTATAAAACACATAAGGGAGAAGTTGCCACAAACGTCCTCGATGTGTGTGACACGAAAGACGACTTCATCTTCGTGTTAGCTGGCTAGGAAGAGTCCACAACAGATTCATGCATTCTTCGAGATGCTATTACACGACCAAACAGCCTGTATGTTCCTAAGGGTAATCAAATGTTTTATGCCTCGAACATATACAACCTACAACGTCAATCAAATTAGTTAGATCTGACGCATTCGTAATAGGTTATTACTATCTATGCAACGCGGGATATCCCAAAGCAGAGAGATTTCTAGCTCCCTATAGAGGACAAAGATACCACTTGCAAGAGTGGCGAGAGCGGGAAATGCCTCTACCACTGTGAAAGAGTACTTCAATATGAAATATTCCTCCACTAGAAATGTTATTGAACGAATGTTCGGTGTGTTGAAGGGTGATGGGCAATCCTTCGCAGCAAATCCTACTATTCTATGCAAATTCAATGTCGAACCATTCTAGCATATTGTCTACTACATAATCTCATCAACCGCGAGATAACAAATGTTGATTTTTTTGACGACGTTGACGAGGAAGACTCTACCTACGTGACGACTGGAGGTGATGACATTTAATTCATTGAGAACACGAACGAATGGATGCAGTGGAGTGATGATTTGGCCGTCAAGATGTTCAATCAATGGCAGTTGTGTAATGAATATACTATGCGTGTCGATTTAGTATTCCTGTATTGTTTTTAGTTAGTATTGGGTGTGTCTTCCTATATAGTTCAATATATGCATGCAGTACCAAAACAAATGGAATTATCTCCATTCACACATTATACGTTTTAATTGTCATTTTAACAATTTTGCTTTCCTGTGTATTGAAGTACTGATTTCTATTCGTCATTGTATGATTGTTAGTATGGAAAATTCATCACGTGCTCCTAAGCATGTGTGGACAAAGGAGAAGGAGGCAACCCTTGTTGAGTGTATGGTGGAGTTAGTGTCTGCTGGTGGATGTGAGTTAGACAATGGCACATTCAGATCTCGGTATCTGGCATAGCTTCTGCGAATGATGACGGCAAAGTTGCCAGGATGCAATTTTCATGCAACCACAATCATTGACTACCGCATAAAGACGTTGAAGCGCTCATACTAGGCAATCGCAGAAATGCATGACCCATCATGCAGTGGGTTCGATTGGAATGATGATGCGAAGTGCATTGTTGCTGAGAAGGAGTTATTTGACAACTAGGTTAAGGTATGTGAAAAGTATAATTGTACACTGATATAATTTTTACTTTAATATGAAACAAGTCTAATATTTGATTTTTCTTTCCTATACAAAGCCATCCTGCAATCAAGGGCCTGCTAAATAAGCCATTCCCATATTACGACGAGTTATCATATGTATTCGAAAAAGATCGAACAATGGGAGCTCGTACGGAGACATTTGCCGATGTCGGATCAAACGTTCCTTTTGGGTTTGAGGAATTTGTGCACATGAATCTCAATGATATGAAAATTCCTTCTATGTCCAGCCATGGGTTTGACATGACCCCCGACGACATCGCACGATCTAGTCGAGCAAGCGATAGTAGGACGTGTTCGAGCGGCTTAAAACGAAAGCGGGAAGGGCAAAATTTGAAAACAGTTGATATCGTTAAGGATGCCATGGCTTGCCAAACCAACCAGCTGAGACTCATTGTAGAGTGGCCGCAGTTTGGCACTCGAGGATGAAAGCAGGGTCTGTAGAGAGGTCATTCGCGCATTGCGTGCCATACCTCAACTTACTAGGTTGGAAAGGGCGCAATGCAATCGAATACTGATGAACAATTTAGCAGACATGAATGGTTTCCTCGAATTGGCAGATGATGAGAAGCTTGACTACTACACGGTGATCATACAAGGCGATAGCTGATTGTTTCTTTTACTTGCTTGGACTATTGTTATGGTTTTTTTATGACTCTACTTGTTAACTGTTTTTTATCAATGTTTTCAAATGATATTGCAAGTCATGTGGTTTTTGTTCTAATTATTAATGTAGTAAAATTAATGTGACGTAATTTAATTTTTATATATATATGTATATTTGCACTTGTTATTCCACTTTTACGTGTTGCGTCACAATAGATAATCAAACGTAACAACTAATAGACAACATGTTCAATATGGACGTTATCAATCCACAAATTAAGTCAACTACTTCAGGTAATGTCAGATGATTTAGTAAAAAAAATTATTCACTTTCACTATTGGATTTTAAATATGAATTTGATAAAAAAAATTAATTAAATAATAAATATATCACATCACTACCAATATAACACTTCTCCCAAACACATCTTATCATAACACTATCATAACCCTACCCTCATAACACTTATCCCAAACACATCTTATCATAAAACTATCATAACACTACCTAAATAACCCTTCTCCTAAATACATCTTATCATAACATTATCATAACACTACTTACATAACCCTTCCCCCAAACACATTTTATCATAACACTATCATAACACTACTCACATAACCCTTCCTCCAAACACCTCTTATAATAAAACTAGTGTTATCATAACACTAGTTTATCATAACCCTAACCCTTTCATAACTCAACCCTTCTCCCAAATGCACCCTTAATGGTTATATCATATTTATCTTAACATTGAAGATTGTTTTGTTGATATGTAAATTATGAGAAGATAAGAAATATATACGAAGATCATTGAATTAAGGGATCAATTCATGAAGTCAAGGAGAGCTTGGACTAGTCTTAGAAAAGATTCCTTTAACCTTCAGGGGAGCTTAAATTTACTTTTAGTTATGATCATAACTATTTAATATAACTATTGAGATAAGTTACATATGATGAATCTCAATAATATTTCTTATCTGAGCAAAGAAGCTCTCCTGATGTAGGCCGTATTTGCCAAACTGGGTTTCCAAAGTGCACTGTGTTATTTATCTTCTGTGTGTTTTAGTTATTCGTGTAGTTGAATACTTGTGATATAGCTAATGAGTATTTAACCTTATCACTTTTCAATTGGTATCAGAGCGGGTTCGATATAAATGGAAATGCCAAGAGAAGGTTCTGCAACTACAAGACCACCCATATTGGATGGAAAAAAACTATTCTTATTGAAAGACTCGTATGACATCATTCCTAAGCAACACTCAGTGAAGGAAAAGACAACATTCACTTCCATTCAAGTGTCTCGAGAGGATTGGTTTTTTGATAGCGGATGCTCAAGGCATATGACTAGAAATCATTCCTACTTTTCTAACTCAATTGAATTCTCCTCAGGACATGTGACATTTGGTGATGGTGCCAAAGGAATAATTCTAACAAAGGGAGACATCAAAGGACAACATCTTCCAAGGCTGAATGATGTACGATATGTTGAAGGCCTCACTGCAAACCTTATCAGTATAAGTCAGTCATGTGATCAAGGATATAGTGTAAACTTCTGCAAAGAAAACTGCATAGTAACTGATGGGCACAATATTGAGATTATGCGAGAAATTTGTCAAACTGATAATTGTTATCATTGGAATTCAAATCAAACTGATTCTTGTAATCTTTCAGGAGAAGATCTAACTCAAAAGTGGCATAAGGAGCTAGGTCACATCAATCTTGTTACGTTAGGAAAAGCTCTTCAACATGATGCAATTGTGGGGCTCCCAACACTAGATGTAAAAAACCAATTATTTTGTGGAGATTAACAACGAGGAAAACAAATACGAGCTACCCATAAAAATGTTAGTGAGTATTATACTAATAGAGTTCTTGAACTTCTGCATATGGATCTCATGGGTCCAATGCAAACTGAAAGCTTAGGGAAGAAGAGATATGTGTTTGTTTACGTGGATGACTACTCCCGCTTTACTTGGGTTAGATTACTGAAGAGTAAATCTAAAATAGCTAAAGTGTGTATAAATTTATGTCGTAAGGTACAACGAGAACAAGGAAAAAGCATAATAAGATTACGGAGCGATCATGAAAAGAAATTCAAAAATGAAGAGCTTGACTGGTTCTGTGAAAGTGAAGGGATCAGTCATGAATATTTAGCTCCTTTAACCCCACAACAGAATGGAGTTGTTGAAAGAAAGAATCGTACTCTATAAAAGATGGCCAGAGTAATGCTTCATGCCAAGGATCTGTCCTTACGATTTTGGACTAAGCTATGCATATTGCCTGCCATCATCATAATCGAGTGACAATTCATACTGGAGCCACTGTGACATTGTATAAATTATGGAAAGGTAAGAAACCTAATGTAAAATACTTTCACATCTTTGCCAGTGCTTGCTACATTCTTGCAGATAGAGAGTATCATAGAAAACTGGATGCCAAGTCTAATAGAGGGGCTTTCTAGATTACTCACCAAATAGTCGAGCTTATCGAGTATTCAACACCAGGACTCAATCAGTAATGGAGACGATCAATATCATTGTGAATGATGATGAGAAGGTCTCCCTCAAAGGTCAGGATGATGAAGATGTTGTACTAATACAAAACACTGAACTACCTACTAATATGCTATAAAATGCAGATGCTGCTTCTCATGCTATGCCTGATGTTATGACAATTTAACCAACTTCGACTCCACTCGTGAAATAATTGTGCAATTGCCAGGTCCTCCATCTCATGTGATTAAGAATCATTCTCCAAATTGTATCATTGGTGATGTACAAAGCGGAGTCACAACCAGAAAGAAAGATTACATTAATTATGCAAAGTTAATTGCTAATGTTTGTTATACTTCATCCCTAGAACTAGGATCAGTTACAGAAGCTCTCCATGATGAGTTTTGGATTAGTGCAATGCAAGAACTTCTTCAATTTCAACGTAATAATGTATGAACGCTGGTACACAAACCAGAAAATGTTAATATTCGGGACAAAGTGGATTTTTAAAAATAAAACAGATGAACAAGGATTCGTTACTCGCAACAAGGCACGACTAGTTGCACAAGGGTACACTCAGATTGAAGGAGTAGACTTTGATTAAACTTTCGCTTCTGTTGCCCACCTTGAAGCTATACTCTTGTTACTTAGCATTGCGTGCATACAAAAGATTAATTTGTATCAGATGGGTGTTAAAAGTGCGTTCTTAAATGGGTATTTGAATGAAGAAGTATATGTTGCTCAACCCAAAGGTTTAATTGAACCAAGATTTCCACATGTGTACAAATTGAATAAAGCTATGTATGGTTTCAAGCAGGCTCCTCGAGCCTGGTATGAAAGACTTACTGATTATTTACAGAAATAGGGATATGTTCGAAGAGTGCAAATAGAACCTTATTTATTAATCGAAAGGGTAAGGACATCATTGTTGCTCAGATATATATAGATGATATTATTTTTGGCGAATTTCCTGATGACAATGTGAATAGCTTTATTACCATTATGAAGTCTGAATTTGAGATGAGCATGGTCTGTGAATTATCATTTTTTCATGGGTTGCAAATCAAGCAAGACCGGAGTGGTATCTTTATCTCTCAAGCGAAGTATGCTAAGAATATGGTTAAGAAGTTTGGACTTGAGACTTCTCAATCCAAAAACACACAAGCTGCTACGCATGTAAAACTCACTAAAGTCTGTACATCAGAAGTTGTAGATCTTCAATTATACAGAAGTATGATTGAGAGTTTGTTGTATCTTACAGCCACCGTCTTAATATTTCTTATGTTGTTGGAGTTTGTGCTCAGTTTCAATCTAATCCCTGTAACTCCCATATGCAAGCTGCTAAACGAATTCTCAAATATATTCATGGAACTCATGATTATGGCATTTATTACTCATTTGATATCAACTCGTTTCTTGTAGGACATTGTGATCCTGATTGGGCTGGTTGTTCCGATGATAGGAAGTCTACATCCGGAGGTTGTTTCTTCTTAGGCAACAATTTGATCTCATGGTTCAGTAAGAAGCAAAACTTTGTCTCCCTATCCACTGTTGAGGCCGAATTGTGATGCTGATTGGACTAGTAGTGCATGTTCTCGGCTTATCTGGATGAAACAAATGATTGGAGAGTATGGTTTGTCCCAAGAAACAATGATCCTTTATCGTGATAACATGAGTGCCATTGATATTTCAAAGAATCCTGTACAACATAGTCGGACCAAGCATTTTGATAATCGTCATCATTTTATTCGTGATCTTGTTTAAGATAAAATTATTTCACTCACTCATGTTCGATCTGCTTTCCAGCTAGTAGATATCTTCACCAAACCTCTTGATACAGCCGCTTTTGAACACTTAGGAGTTGAATTGGGTGTTTGTCGACTGTTGACTTGACAATTTATTATTGATTTATTTTTTGGGCTTCTTTTATGTGTATCAAACCCCATTTGAGGTTGGCAAATGAGCATTTATTTCACAGCCGTTTATTTGTTTCAAGTTTGGAGTTCGCGGGAATAGCTTATTTTTGGAAGTAGTTCTAACGTTTCAAGAAACCCTCTACTTCATCTTGTTGGCTTCTTGATCACAATGGTGAGTACGCATCGAGGTTACTATCTAGAACCCTCTGTCAATCCTTGCAATTATGTTATTCGTTCCAACATGCACGAGGTACGAATGTATGGCAAATAGGTTAAGAGTGTTGCCTCATGTCATCCATATGTTCGTCTTGCTGATCGAGGAAAAATTTCTCAAACTATTAGTTCTGATAGCTCTGCATCTATTCATGTTGAGAAGACCGATGTGTCTCCTGTGGCTTCTGATTCAACTTCTGGGTCTTATTTATAAGATGGTGTTCCTCCGGCTGAGTTATTGCGCTCTCATTCATCTGACTCTGCTAGTAATTCCTTGGATGCACTGCCCCAACAGCATCCCTTGACCCCTCTCTCTAGACAAATTCCGACTGTCCCTTCTTCCTATGATATTCCATCTGGTCCGATTTCCCCTTTCCATCTATGGGTCATGAATCTACCCCTCCCCCCACTGCAGCAGGGGCCTCCATTTATCCTTCTCCACCTTAGTCCACGACTTCACCCAAGCCTCAGGGGGTCACCATCAAGACTGGCAGGTGAAGGCTTCCACGCAATATACCTTATGTTCCCATTGATGACATATCTTTTCATCATGAAGAGAATGCTCAGTGGCGGAAGTATGTTGTACAACGGCCTTTGACTAATGAAGTGAATGTCTCTAATAAGCATTAGTCATGTGTGGCCATTATGGCCTTGATTAGTCAGTCTAGCCTATCTCATACCATCCTGAATGTTGGCCCGTTTTATCCAAGACTCATTCGAAAAGTTATTGCCAATTTGCCTTCTGACTGTGATGATCCTAGTACCCTGATTATCAGATAATTCATGTGGTGGTCGTAGGGTTATGATTTCTCCTTCGGTTATCATTGCATTTCTTAGTCTGTCTACGTCCTTGAATACTGCTATGACCACCCCTTACACTACGGTTTTGGCTTCTATGTTGACTGGTGGCTCACTTACTGTTTGACCCATGACGGGTATTCCTACTGCACCCTTGAGTGTTAAGTATGCAATTCTTTATAAGATAGGCATTGCCAACTGGTTTCTCTCTTCTCACACCTTTAGTGTATCTGTTACTTTTGCTACGTTCTTGTTTTGAATTGGTACAAGCTCTACTGTTGATGCTGGTTTGTTCATTTATAATCAACTTTTACATTATGTTGGTACCTTTGGTGTCAAGATTCTGATTGCTCTGCCTTGCTTCTTCTCTAGTTTGATTATCCACTTGCATCCTGATATTTTAAGTGACTCTGATGCACTTGGCTCACGTCCCCGTACGTTATCACTTAGCTATAGATTGTTTCAAGGCTCACATGTCCCAGATATTGAGCACACTATTCAGTCCAACTGCTCTGTTAATCCTTTTATGTCTAATGACATTTCTGCCTCCTCTACTGGTGTTGGTATGGCTGTTGGTGACATTTCCTGTGTTTTAAATTCTCTATTTGTTGAATCTCAGGCGTTGAGCACGTGTATTTCCTTATTGGCAAATAGAAGGGTGGAAATTGATGCTCTCATTGGCTATATGAAGTCCATCTTCCTTCTTCATCTGAAGATGCTCCTCCTCCGTCTACTTAAATTCTTTTTTTGCTTAAAGGGGGAGAGGTGACGGTTGGGTTTTGTGTTTGTGTTTTGGGCCGCTAGTATAAACGTGTACTGTGATTCACAGGTTATGTTTTTGTGTGATGTTTTGGGCAGTTAGAATGTTTGGCTTCTGTTTATTTGTAGCCTGTGATCTGTTGTTGATAATGAATGAATGGTTAACTCCTACAGTGTGTGGCTTCTTGCTTGGTTTTATGTTTGGCTTTTGTAGTGGCTAATGACTTGGTTAGTTTATGTCTGTATACTGTTGTGCATACACTGGGATGTATAGTTATATCAGTTGCTTATTTATGCTGTTGTATCTCTGATTGATTGTAAAAAGAATTTGATCATATTTGACAAAAAGGGGGCTTTTGTTAGGATATTTTGTCAAATATCTTATAGTATTCATTTAAAAATTCTTTTTATGAAGCAATATTACTAAACCATCAAGCTTTTCTATTATTGAGGAATCTTGGTATGAGTTTTTTTCCTTCTTATATAGAAGAGGTTATCTGCATAAGTGATCTTGGATATATATGCGAAGATTGGTAGTTGTTTCTGGATGACGAAAAAATCCAATTCGAGAAGAAATATACGAACTCGTCTGATCAAGTTGTTCAAGGTGAAGCTTTAATGGTTGTATCATATTTATCTTAACATTGAAGACTGTTTTGTTGATATGTGAATTATACGAAGATAAGAAATATATATGAAGATCATTGAATTGAGGGATCAATTCACGAAGTCAGGGGGAGCCTGAACTAGTCTTAGAAGAGATTCCTTCTACCTTCAGGGGAGCCTGAATTTACTTTTAGTTATGGTTATAACTATTTAATGTAACTAGTGAGATAAGTTACATATGACGAATCTCAATAATATTTCTTATTTGAGCAAAGAAGCTCCCCAGATATAGGTCATATTTGTCGAACTGGGTTACCAAAGTGCACTGTGTAATTTATCTTCTGTGAATTTTAGTTATCCGTGTAGTTGAATACTTGTGATATAGCTAAAGAGTATTTAATCTTCTCACTTTTCAGAATGTATATTTGTTCTTGTTGTATTCTAACCTAAGTTGTCTACAATTAATATATATTTGTTCTTGTTTTGTTGATTCTTTGTGGTAAATAATCATCAACTTGGTATGGAGTGTTATGCATCTACTCTGATCGATTGGAAAATCAATAATTTCTATATGAGTATGAATTTCGATTAATGTATCAAAGTTGACAATGTTTTTTGTTGAAATATGGAAGGTATTTGGTTTTATAGGCTACATGGGTTCTTTCCCTAGATTTTATTCCTAGGTCGAGATCGTAATTAGACAATCCCACTACTTTCTTTTTTTACTTCATTCCTTCAAATTTTTTAACTGTTGAGCACTCTCATTCCTTCAAACTTTTAATTGTGTATTTTTGATTTTGACAGAAACTTCGTCTTCAATTTCTGAAAATCAAATTTGTTTGTTAATAGTTAATTTATTTTGCGTTATATTTCTTATTATTTGATCACATATAGTTTTTTCTTCTGAAAGAAAGACGACGATTTAAAGCAGCCCTCATAGCAATAACTGTGGAGGATCCATTAGAACGGTTAGTTTGTTTGCCCATTACTTCTTCTTTTTGTGAAATTGTCCATTTAGATTTTAGTAGTTTTTGCTTGCGGTCTGATAATGAGAACTTCCAAAGTAAAATTCAGTTATTGCCAATTCGGACACCTAATTTCTGGGGAGCAGAGTCAGAGCTATTGGTTAGTTCTCTATTCTCTTCCATTAGCGAGTCTTCACAAAGAATACTCAAAATTTTATTTATTTCTTGTACATGTATGCTTTATGTGTGAAGGCACTATTTGTTGACATAATGAATCATGATATGTATTAATCTCCATAAGGTATTGGCAAAGCTTTGCAAGTAACGTATCATTGTCTACATACAAGAGCTTGAGGTATACTTTTATCAATGACCATAAAAGTGTCATCAAGGACAGTTTCATGGTTTCTATTTATGTATTTGAACTTTCTGTTGTGTGTTAAGTCTACATTTTCTTGTTGTCGTGAGTATTCAAATGGCAAAGAAAAGAATCTATAGGCTCATTTACAAGTAACTACCGTTTCTGCTTTCTGCTAGAAAAATTCAACTATTTAATTACTTTTTTACTCCATTGTTTATGATTGTCTTTGTATGTTGGTAAAAATTTATTTTTACTTTGAGCAGATGTTGTGAACATTAAATATCTTGCTGATGTAGTTGGTTTTGCTCTTAGCCTACTTTTAATATTTTTCTCTTACCAAAATCACCAACAACTTCAAATGTCAAGTTAAGTTGAGCTGTTGTGAATTTTTTTTTTTTTTGTGAATTAATGGTTCCTCTTGTCCTAGGTTGCACCACTATCATGGGAAAAATATTTGTATATTGATCAAAAGAGCTTTTATCTGCATAGGTTTTTGTTTTTTTTCTCCTTTCCTGTATGGTCATTTTCTAAATCAAAATCTTATATGTTTATTTATTTATTTATTTATTTTGTTTACTTGTGGTCTATAAGAGATATATATAAGCATGCTGTGTTGCTTAGTGTGAAGGTTAAGGATCAAAGATGTATTTGAAAGAGATTTCTTCCACCCCTAATGGATGGTCCTACGGATAAATCCTCCGGATTGAAGCCTTACTATACTGATGCTCGTTATGTTTCTTCTGAATGAAAGTGAAATTTGAATTCCTAGTCTATCTAAATTGTTAAGGTTCGTTATTTATAAACATAATATATTTCCTTCTTCATAATTTTTTAATTTTTTTTATCTATTTTTAAAAATTGTGTGTGGGTGGAGGAAGGGTTGTGAAAATTTTTAGTATTTTATATTCTTGAGTTAGTTCCTTTGGTTTGTTTTTCTTCAACTCATCAAAGGCCCATAAAAGCTTGGGAAAAAATACTTTGGTCCATTGGTTTCTTTGCCTTTGTTTTGAAAAAAGTCCATAAATTTTCATGCTCAAGAATGAAGAAACGGATAATAATATTTCTTTACGATTTAGTTGCTCCTTTTACTTAAATCATGTATTGTCTTGTTGTGAAAGAAAAAGAATTTGTGTATTGGAGTAGTGTTAAAAATAATGGTGCTTAAATGCTTTTATTTTGCAAACGCATTATAATAAATATATTGTTTTCCCCTTGAGTGATCAGATAATTTATACTTTCCACAGGGGCTATGGTACTTGCAGATGGTGGATTATGCTGTATAAATGTGATCGATAAAATGTCTGCAGAGCATCAGGTGTTTTGACCTGAAACCTGAATTTCTCACTTGAATTCTTAGTTTCTTTTTTCATGGCACATTTTCTTACATTAGATTATTGCAGGCCCTACTGGAAGTCATGGAACAACAATGTGTATCAATTGCAAAAGCTGGACTGGTAACAAGTCTATCAGCTCGCACTTTTATTTTAACTACAGCTAACCCTGTTGGTGGTCATTACAAGTAAAATTGTTTTACTACAAGTAAATTTAGTTTCTCTAAAACGTCAAGTATGGTTTTTTTATATATATTTTTTTAAATTCTATGAAACAGCTTTCATCTTCGTGGTTAGGTCATTCATCTTCCAAAATGGCAATTTCATCATTTTCAAGGTTGCTTTGTATAGAGAAACTGTTCTTATTCTTCGAGAAAACAATGATGTTGCTTATGCCTATAAATTGCAGTTCTTTCTCCCCATTTAAGAAAAATAAATCGTGATTGTTTTTAACATTTTATTAATAAAGAAGCTTATCTCCATTTAAGAAAAATAAATTGTGATTGTTTCTCTTGTTTTACTAGTTCAATGCATTAAGTCTCAAAATAAAACTTGCAGTCTGGCAAAAACTGTGAACGAAAACTTAAAGATGAGTGCCGCTCTTCTCTCGAGATTTGATTTAGTTTTTATATTGCTGGATAAACCTAACGAATTTATGGATAAGAGAGTCTCGGACACATCATGTCGGTGAGTTCATACCTCTGTTGTTTGTGTATTTGATGCTATGACCACCTCTCTCGTACCCTGTCTAATGTAGTTGGAACTTGTAACCACTGAAAACGTACTACTGGACAGATCTTTAAGAGGATGTGAGAACATTATAATCATGAGTTATCTTTACTATTGGGGTAAACATAAAATAAATATTATGAGTAATGCTTGGCAACTCGTTCGCTCAAATATGAATAAGATATTTGAGCTCATGGCAAGCTTTAAGAAATTATGGCCTAATGTTCAGAAAGTAATAAAGGATTTAGAGGAAATGGTTGAAGCCATAGTGGACACTTATTTAAAATTTAATATTCAATGAGCTATCTTGCCAACTAGAGCTATTCGCGTGAAAATGATTGAACTAGTCAAAATGGCACGGTCCCTCATGAATATGAAAAAAGAAAAAAAAGTAGGAAAGATCTCTCATATTCTAGCATCAACTGCGAGATTTGTTCCACAAACAACTAATTCTTTGAGTTCGCTCTAGTAATTTGAGATTGTAGGATGTGATGGAATTCTTTCTCTTACAGCTTCATCTTGAATTTGGGGAACACGCCTCTGCAGCAAAAAGAATATGTAAAGGTCTAAATCCTATTTCTCATATGTTTCTTTCTTTTACAAACTTAATTGTCCACTGAGAAAGAAGTTTCTACCGAGCCAGATATATCTCCTTTAGCTTTAAAGAATGTAGCAATGGAGAATGATGGAAAAGTAGATACTGGTTCAAAACGCGAGTCTTTAGTTTCAAGACTAAGATTGGACAAAGCAAAAGATGGAGATTTTGTACCATTACCTGTCCAACTTCTTTGCAAATATATAGCCTATTCAAGAACTTTTGTGTTTCCAGGTAAACACGTGCTCTCTTTAGCATTTACTTGATGTTAATTTTAGAATGGACAAATCTTTACTTTACTCCCTATTCCTTTAAACAAGCTCGCGTATAGAATGTTACAAAGCGTGTCATCAGCGTCGAGATCGACAAGTAGGTTTGGGATTCTTTTTTAAGATATGTTCTAGTTTTTAGAATGTATGTGAATTTGGTGATTTAGGGTAATAGATTGTGTTTGATTTTTATAGAATCTTAATTCGTTTTTGGACTATGTTTTTCTTATTAAACTTTGTTAATTTGATGGGTTTTGGAATCTGATGAGAGAAAGTTCCATTATGATTTGGACTCTTTTTCTTATTAAACTTGCGATGTTCAAAATGGATTTTGTAGGTCGGGGGCAGAATTATTAAGAAGAGAATTCATGTCAGAGTCGAGCACGTGCAACCTTCTCGATGCACCAAGAAATTTCGCTTGAGGAAGGTGAAGAATGACGAGCTGAAGTTCAAAGCCAAGGCCAAAGGCGCAACCATCTGCACCAAGAGGCAACCGGAAGGCCCAAACCAGGGTTCATGGTTGAATGTGCTTTAATGGAGACTGTCTCCCATTCCATATGATGTGGTTAATGATCTCAAGGGTGGCTATTAGAACTTTCTCCTCTTTGAACTTTTGCCTTGTTTTGTCAGTCTTATTTTTGTTTGATATTTGAACTGCTTGAATAGTACAATTTTCTCAGTATGCTTCTAAATTTTGGATACCAAACTTATGCAGTTGAATTGTTTCTTAGTTTCTAGTTTTGGCCATTAGCATAAAGCAGTGTTGTTTTAGCTTATTCAAAGTAAATTTTGTTGCGTGATGTTCTTGTTCCTATTGTTTTCATATATCCATATTTCTTAAAACAATTTCGATAACAATTTTTCATCACTAAATTTCGATAACAAAAACGAGTTTTTAAAACTAGTTTTGAGTTTTAAAACTTGCTTACACTTTGATATTACTCGTGACAGAGAATGCTTTGAATGGTTTTGATAATGCTTTTTCGAACTCAATAAAAAATGCTACAAAAAGTCTTTTATAACATTTTTTCAATGTTAGTAAAACACTATTGAAACATTTTGATAGCGCCTTTTCAATGTTATTAAAATAGCTATTGAAACGTTTTGATAATGCTTTTCGAGCGAAATAAAAAACACTATAAAATGTCTTTTATAGCATTTTTCCAATGTTATTTAAAACACTATTGAAACATTTTGATAAAAAATTTTCCAACGTAATAAAAATGCTATCCAATTTACAATAGCGTTTTTTTTCACGTTATAAAAAGCATTGAGAACATTATATATGTGCTATCAATAGAGACATATTATAGCATTTTGCACAGCGTTGTAAAAACGCTATAAAAAGTCATGGACTTTTAATAACATTGACTACGATAGCGTTTCAAAAATCAACAATAGCGTTTTTTTATGCTCTCGTAATTAATATTTCTTGTAGTGGTGTAGTTCTCCTTCATGGATAAAACCTTTGTAGAACATGTTAACTACATCCGCGCTAATTTCAAATACCCCCTCAAAGAACTTATGTCACTTGAATTCTTTAATAGGGGAATCCAAAAAGTTTTGTAGACCACCTTTGAATGAGAAGAGCCTCTTCTCAATCTTAAAGTACTTATTGATATTCTTATTTGAGAGGGGCTCATTTTCATCTCCTTCTTGGTCCTCTCCATCTTGAGTCACTTTGCTTATGGGACCTTTCTTTTTCTCTTTTTCTTCTCGCCTCTTGGAGACCTATTCTTTCATAATGCTTTTGTTTGATTATCACCTTCTTCTTTTGCTTTGAAGACTTCTTCACCGATTCATCCTCGAGAGGGCTTAAATCATCCAACTCTCTCTCGAATTCCTCAACCAACTCCTCGCTTAGAGTCTCTTTCGCTTTGCCCTTCTCTGTAGAGAGAGGGACTTTTTCAATCTTGTTAAAGAGCTCTTCTCGCTCCCTCAACTTAACTTCCTTCTTCTCTTGTGTGAGGGTCTTGATGCCTTGTGCCTTAACTTTGATTTTGAGAAGGCCAAATGCTACCTTCTCCTTTTTTCCTTGAGCCTTCCTGCGACCCTCTCAAACTCAGTTGTGGCGATAGGAGAGGAGGATCTTTCCTTATCTTTGCTGCCTTGTTTCTTCAACTCCTCTTTCTATCACCTTTCTTCCTCATCATGTTTCATGCGACATTCACGCCCTTCTTCTTCCTCTCTTGCTTTCCTTTCATCTTTTTTTTGTCATTCTCTTGCTTTTCTCTCTCGCCTTTACCAATTTCAACACATCGATCAAATTTTCATCCTCGACATCCAAATTTATTCCTTTAATCCGCAATGGCCTCTTCAGTTTGCTACTTGCCCACTTCCTACTCCTCGCGACGAAACATGGTTCAGGTCAATAGAATCCTCAGAATTGCCTCCAAATGCTTCAAATTGGGGATTGTAACTTGGTAGAGCCCGTTCTGATAAAGGTCCACCAGAAACGTGCTTTATTTTATCATTCTTGTGATTGGGTAGGCTTTGAGGTCAAATGCCTCTTGAGGGTGTTGGTTTGCTTTTCTACCATTTGAAATTAAGAAGAAATGGAGAAATGTACTAAGAATAAAGAAGGAATCTTACTTAAATCTCGCTGGAAAGTTGCTCGAAAAAAGGATAGGTACTCAGAGTTCTTAAGATGACAAGCTCGGTAAAAAGTGGAGTTAGGGTTTTTAGAAGGGTTTATAAAGGGCTTAACTACAATTAAAACGATGGTACCTCGCTCTGGTCAAAATGAGTGCGTTTTAATCACGATGGGACGTCTGACATTGTCGTTTAAACTTCAGAGGTACTAATCATTTCTCCCTTATTGAATTTCTTCAAATTGAAACGTTTTGAATTCCCCAAAACCCTAAAAAGCCCATGGTCTTTTCTACTCGATAAGCTTCGTGAGATGACTTTGGACGTGTTGTGCATTATGTCACTAATTCCTATCTCATACAGTGGGCTCATCATGTAAACCCTAATTTTTTTCGCATGTTTTGCGCTTAAAGGTATGCAACTACCTTTTCTACACTTATACAAAAAATTCTAAACTAAAAAGCAGTAAATAAAGCAATAAAAGAAAAAATTAAAAGAAAGCAGTAAATAAAAAAATGATGCGATTCGTAAAATAGTAGAGAATGTGACACACTACAAATGCATCTAGGCATTTAGATTCTTGAAAATGGATGTTTGGGGCCTTGTCATGACCAAAGCTTTGTACAACCATCGTAGACGTATTGTTTCTTTCAGAACACCTTGTGATCCTTCAATTTCCACAGCGTCGTGTAATTTGATTCTTTGCTCATGCGTCCATTCTTTGCAACTTTCTCCACCGCAAAGTTTAACACTTTCACTTATGTCGTAGAAGATCGCATGCATGGTCTATTCCTCGCATAGCTAGTGATCAGGCGCCTCACTAAGTCTAATGCACGGACCTTGTTCATGACGCCATAATGAACATCCTCCACAAAAGAGGATGTGAAATTCTTCACTCTAGGCGTTTGAGAAACTTCTATGTGTTGCCTTATTCACATTTGTCACTGTTCCTCATGTTCTTTGCCAAAAGATGCACTCAATTTTTAGGTTAAGCCTACACTCGTAGATGTCTCCATTTCGTATAAACTCATACTCGTTCTTTGGGTAAACATGCGATTCAATACAAATTGAGTGTTTGCCTGAAATTAAAGAATCTTATATCTAATTTGAAAAAGAAATTTTTTGACAAAAACGTAAAAAACTTGGTACTTGTGATTTATTTAGTTGTTTTTAAACTCATTCGTAAATATGTCATTATAGGTTCTAATGTTGCAACTCAACTGATGTCAAAGGTTAGGGTCATGCAAAAAAAGGTGTATGTTCTATCTATGCATTGCTAAATGCATAATGATCAACATTTAATACAAGTCTTCCTTACACTAGCCCAAGTGTGTAAGCAAAACTAGAGATTTCTTGGTTAAGTTAGGGTCAAACATATGGAATTTCTATCAAACTTAGTTATAAAGTCTACTCCTAATTTTAGGGAGTATAAATTCTATATAGTATGAGTATAAAATTATTATAATATAATCATTTATACAGAGGATTCTGTAGAGGGGAATGAAATGAAAATTATGGAATGTAAACTAACTTGTATTGAGAAGGATGAAAGAACGCTTTTGTATTCTAGGTGATCTAAGCATGCAACATGTTCTTGATGTGACGTAGATCACATAACCATTTTCTATTAAGGCGATCAACCTCTCGACGCTTAAACATCACACTTGTTCTCCTTTCGAAACACAAGTGGTAAATATATTAAGCAATATATATTTAAGTTTCCTTATTTATAAACATTATATTGACTCTCTATTTAAGGCGAGCAATTTCTTAACGTCTAAACACCACACTTGTTCTCCTTTTGGAACCCAAATGATTTGAGGCAAAACACCACAATGGAGTTTATTTCCAAACTCCCTTCTACACGTGTTTGGCCATTTCCTTGTTACTTACTCAAGCAGTTGACGATGAACGCTGGCCAGGCGATTAATTTATGTTCAGGCTAAACACGATGAGTCTTATAATTATTAAAGAATCATTATCAAGCACATAACATACACTTAAACTTTTTAAAACACTTCAACAAGATGAATAATCAAGAAATGGAAGAGAGAAGATGGATAAAACATGCATTGTATTGATAATGTAGGCCTTTCAACCATAAAGATGAAAATATTCATACAATACATTACAAAATACAAAATGGAAAGTAAAGAAGTGTTTCAAGCCGCATAATGCATTCTCATGCATTCCTTGGCTCTTTTACAAGCTAGGGGGAATTGAGGGTGAGCTTCTCTCTCTTTAATTTCTCTCTAAGCTCTCACTTAGACATTCAGAGAAGAGGTGGAGGAAGAACTACCACTATAGATGGTGAAGGACTTCAAAACATGTCCTTTCACTGACCTCCTTAGAGGAGACCCCTTTTGAATTTTTCATGGTGGAGTTTGAAGTATTTATAGGCATATTTGGATGTCAAGAATTTAATGCTTTACTGCACACCACCCTTATCCTCTGCAGAGTGCAGCCAGTAGCCGTTTCTAGTCACATTAACTCTAACAACCACTTTTGTCTTTTAGTGAATCATATTGCAAAGTGATGTGCTGGCATCACACCTTACAACTCGTCAGGCGGCTTTTTATCATTGAGTTCAAGCACACAATCCTCGCTTCCTTTCTTCTTTTCGCCATCCTGCGTGAAAAAACACTAGAGAGCATGGATAATCAGGCGTAACGAGTTACGTAAGGCGCATTATCTTGATATTATAATTTTGCACTAAAAGCTACTCGTTTTAATTCTTTATCTTCCGTTTTAATTCCATTGTTTTACCTAAAAGGTCATAATAACTTGTATTCTACAAGTTTTCATCCACTAAAAATGATTGGAGTATGGCTAGGATGTTGCTTAAGTTCTTGAAAGTTTTTTATAATGCCACTTTAAAACTTTCTAGCTCATTGTTTACAACTTCAAACTTAGTTTTCCATGAGATATGTAGAATTCAGAATTGCATGCAATTGAATGCTAGTAGTGGAGTTAGCATGCTATGAAGGCTAAATTTGACAAGTATTGGGGGAGTGATGAGAAGAACAATAATTTGCTCTTGTGCATTGTCATTGTGTTGGATCCTTGTTATAAAAGAAAGTGTTTAACATAGTGTTGGAATGACCTTTATGGGCCAGAAATTGCTAAAACTAAGACTACGATTATGGAGAATGTTTTGACACGTATATTTCATGAATACAACAATCGTGTACATGGCAGTTCTACTTTTAGTGCTAGTACTAGTAGTGCTAGTGTTCTTGTGAGGTAATTTGGGAGTCTAGCCCTCTCAAAAGGCTAGGTATTACATTACTACTTTCTGATGAGATTATTGCATATTTCAATATATTTTTCATGTTGATTGTTTTTTAGTCACCCTGCGTTCTTGAGATAATTCTTGTTAGGTGGGATCCTAACATCCTCTTCCTGTAATCCTCAATTGCTTTGACCTGCCACAAAAACTCCTTAGTATTTAAAACAGTACTTGAGAGCACTTTTCTAAGTCTCTCAATCAAAAATTTTCAATAGTACAAGGAGAACTTTTTTATGTTTCTCTGCCTAAATTTTGGCAAGCACAAGGCTTTTATTTCTGTTGAAGCCGAAAAAACAACCTTATATATTTCTTCCAAGAAAATATGGGCTTCCAGCTCCTCCTTTT
>JBBPDI010095522.1:0-11388 GCA_037974545.1 Cucumis variabilis | reverse complement strand
TTCTGGCGCCTCAATTGCAAACCAAAAGCAGAATGAAAGTTGGGAATGCAGGAAGAAGCGGTGGTTCTCTGCTTCACGGCAAAAGGAAGTTGGAACGGTTTTGAAGCGTTTTGGGCAGTGAAATTGGAGGTACTGAAACAGAAATTAACATTGGGCTGAAGTTGAACAGCCATGGATAACATCATAGAGAGTGTGTTCAGAGATGGAGAGAAATTCGAAGAGAAGAAGAAGAAGTGTAATATGCATTTCTTCTTAATGGAATGTGGATAAGATGGGTCGGGTCGGGCAGACGAGTCCAAAACCAGCCCAGCCCAGCCCATTATTTAATATTCTTAATCGAATTGGTAGAAGGCTCTAGCCGTTTTCAGTTTTGCCCTCTCAATCTCACGCTGCTTCAATTCAGTATCTCCTCTCCTAACCAATTAGATTTTGTTGGAATTTGATTACTAATTATTTGTTTTTAAATATTAGACACGATTTAAATTTTAATTTTAAAAGAAATGAAAACTTCTTACATAAAATTCACCATGTTAATAAATAAGAAAAGAAAGAAATTATGAGAATTGGATATTTAGAAACTTCTCAAATTTTTTCACTTTTTCGAACTTATTTGGAATTCTCTCTGATATCAAATCCATCAAGCTCCCCATTTACAGTGACAAGTAGGTGGTGGATTATTTGGCGACTAAGAAATTATGTCTTCAATACACATGTCAAGTGGGTGGGATGATTAAGAGAGTAACAAGTGTCTATGGACACTAAATTTGATTAGATGTGGACATCTGTTTATTATAATATTTATAATACTCCCCTTATATACTCATTACATATATGAAATATGTCTCATTAAAATCTTACTAGAAGAAAACCCAATGAAAAATATTTCTAATGAAGGAAAAAGAGTACATATTTTATATAACTTATACACTTACGGAAATATAATTTACTCCTCCTAATGGAAATATCATCTAAGATCTTTGAGTCTCTACAATTTCAATGTTGTGCACCATTTTTTCAAAGGTTATAGTAGGTAATGATTTTGTAAATAAGTTTGTCAAAGTTATTCTACTGTGATGTCCTTATTTTCTTCAAGATCATAAGTATAGAAAAGTTTTGGTGAAATATGTTTTGTTTTATCGTCTTAAATATAACCTCCTTTTATTTGAGCTACATGTGTCATGTTGTCTTTCTATAACGTTGTTGAAAGAAGCTTATTAGAAGATAAACCACATGATTTCCAAATCTATTAAGCCATCGATCTTAACCATATACATTCTCGGTTAGCCCTCATGAATTGCAAGAATTTTAGCATGAGTTGAGGAGGTGGGTGTTATGGTTTGTTTTACTAATCGTCAACATATATCAGTTTCTCCATGTATGAATAGATAACATGTTTGAGATCTAGCTTTGTGTGGATCAAATAAATATCCATAATCTGCAAAACGAACTAGGTTAAAATTTGATTTATTTGAATAAAATAATCTCATATCAATTATTCCTCGAAGATAAAAAAAAGTATATGTTTAATTTCATTTCAAAGTTTTTTTGATGGAAAGGAATTGTACTAGCTAATAAATTTACTGAAAATGTAATATCAGGTCTTGTACTATTAGCAAGATACATAAGTATAATTGCACTAAGATATGGTACTTCTGAACCATGGAGTTTTTCATTATCATCGTATGGTCGAAATATATCTTTCTTCACATCTAGTGTGAACAAACTTGCATTGGAATGTTCAATGAATGTGTTTTATCTATATAAAATCTTTTCAAAAAAATTTATGTTTAAGATTATTAATAAACAAATATCTCATCTACTAAATGTTTAATTTGTAACTCAAGGTAAAAGTTTGTTTTTCCAAGATATTTCATCTCAAATTCTTTCTTAGGATACTCTATTGTCTTTGAAAGCTCTTCAGGAATTCTAATTACATTTAAATCATCAACATATACAGTTATAATAGCAAATCTAGATTGTGATTTTTTTATAAAAACATATGAAAATATTGAATTATTTTGATATCCGTTTTTCAACAAATATTCACTCAGGCGATTGTACCACATTTTTCTTGATTTTTTTAATCCATATAATGATCTCTATAACTTTATTAAACATAGTTCTCGAGAACTTGATTTATATATTTCAGGTATCTTAAATCCTTTTGGGACTTTCATATAAATATCATTATCAAGTGATGCATATAAATATGTTGTGACTACATTCATAAGACGCGTGTCCAGATTTTCATACAAAGTCGGACCAATTAAAAATCTTAATGTGATTGCATCCACCACTATAGAATATGTCTCCCCATAATCAATACTAAGTCTTTGTGAAAAATCATGTGCAACTAATCTTGTTTTATATATCTTGTGATCTCATTATCTTCATTTCTTTTTCTCGTAAATACCTATTTATATCCCACAGGTTTGACACATTCTAATGTTTAGACTACTGGTCCAAAAACTTGACTTTTTGAAAGTGAATTTAATTCTGCCTTAATTGTTTCTTTCCACAAAGACCAATCTTTTCTCTATCGACATTCTTCAAGTTCAGGATTTTCATTTACGAATATAATATCAACAGCAACATTATATGCAAAAATGTTGTCAACAACTATATTAGTTCGGTTCTATATTTTTCTTGTCATTACATAGTTTATCGAAATCTCATTATTATCTTCAATTGTTTTATCTTCTTTGACATTTTTGTTATAACTCCAATTTTGGATTTCTTCTAGAACATCCATATCTTAATTGAGTTATTCGCTCGATTTCTTTTTTTAGGGTTTTTATTTTTGGAACCTATCAGTCTACCATACTTTTGGCATGTCCAGATTCATTAATGACAACTTGTTGTGTTGAGATCTCAATTTTTTAGAAGTCATTTGCAGATGCTATATTGATTTAGTAACTTTCTTTACATCTACAAATGCATTTGATAACTGATTTGCTATATTTTGCAAATGAATTATTTTTTTAACTTCAAGTTCACATTTGATCTGTACAAGGATCTAAATGAGACAATAATGATATATTTCCTAAAATTTCTTTTTTCAATTTCTTAATCCCCTAATGTTAGAAAATTTATCTCATTAAAATGAAAATCAGCAAATCATGTAGTAAATACACCATCCATCAGAAGTTCAAGATATTTAATAATTGATGGGAAATCAAATCCAACATATATTCCTAACCTCCTTTGAGTACCCATCTTAGTACGTTGTGGTGAACAATTGGAATATATATTGTGCACGTCCAAATATTCTCAAATGAGAAATATTTGGCTCATAGTCATATGCTAACTATAATGACGAATACTTGTGATAAGTTGGCCTAATATGCACAAGTGGCACAACATGCAAAATAACATGTTCATGTAGGGAGTTTAGCTCTCGTAAGTAATGTTCTAGCAATTAATTACAAACGTTTTATAAATAGTTCTGTTAAACTATTTCATGTATGAGCATGAGCTATAAGATTTTCAACACTTATGCCAATAGACATATAATAATTATCACCAGCATTATCAAGTTGAATGTTTTTAGTTGTATAATCCGGAAACTGTGCTCTTAACTTCATTATTTAAGCAAGTAATTTTGCAAGTGCAAGATTTCGACTTGATAATGAGTACACATGAGACCATCTGCTGGATGCATCTATTAAGACCATAAAATACATAAATGATCCACTTGGTGGGTTAATGGGTCCACAAATATCACCCTGAATTCTTTACAGAAATGTAGGTGATTTGATTTTCACTTTAGCTGGTGATGGTCTAATTATTAATTTATCTTGAGAGCAATCATCACATGATAATTTATTAGATTGAAGAATCTTATGATGTCCATGTGAATTTTCAATCATTCCTCTCATCATTAAAGATTTTGGATGATCCGATCGATTATGTCAAATTACAAATATGTCTGGATTCATGAATTTCAGGTTTATTGTTGCATATATTTCAATTACGCATATATGAGTATAATATAATTCAGAAGATAAGTAGGCAACCTTTCTAATATATGTTTTTCATTTGAGACAGTAGACATAATATAAAGATATTCTATTCCATTTTTTCTATCAATCTCAATGTGATCATTATTGTAACGTATATCTTTAAAACTTCATAGATTTTTCTTTCACTGACTAGAACAATGCATTATTGATTGTGAATTTTGTTCCTCTATGCAAAATAATATTTTCTTTTCCAAACCCTTCAATTAAGTTTGTAGAACTTAATGTTGTATTGACTTTTGCTTCCAACATTGTCAGTTTGAAAAAATATTTTTTTATTTGTAAGTATTGTATGTGTGGTTGCACTGTCTGCCATACATAGATCATTTTTGTTCATTTTTTAATCACCCAAAATATGAAAATGATTCATACTTTTTCATTCAAAAGGAAATAATTACAATAATTAAAAAATACATGAAATGTATAAGGTTTAATATTAATAAAAGCAAAATATGAAGAAAGATAACAAAATAACAATATAATTCTAGATATTTTTAAAGTCAAAAGAAACACTTGGTATTCCACCAATTGTATTAATTTTATCTTCATGAGTTTCAAAGAAATATGTCGCATTCAAATTAGACATGTTAAATGGATCAAATATATCGTTATTTTGATAGATACAATTGACTTTTGCATTTTTTCCCTTTTTTTCTTTTCTAGGAAAGCTTAATATAGATCAACTGAGTGTTCAATGTACGACACACATGTGACCAATGTCGAGCCATACAACATCGGTAGCATATTTCTTCATCACCTTTTGAATTTTTATTTTGTGGAGCTTTCCCTTTATGATCATCGTTCTGTGTGGTTCTTTTGAAAATTGGATTATGAGACTACCACAAAAATAATAATTATTTCTTCCTCTTCCACAATCTTTACCTCAACCTTGACCTCGTCCACAATTAAAATTCACAACATTCGCTTTGGGGAATGGTATTGTTCCAGTTTGTCGAGATTTGTGATTTTTTGTCAACAACTCATTATTTTGTTAGACAACAAGAAGACATGAGATGAATTCAGAATATTTTGTAAAACCTCTCTCAATATTGTTGCTGTAGAAGTATATTTGAGATATGAAAAGAAAGTGTCTTTTCCAACATGTCTACATTAGTAATTTTTCTCCACATAATAACAATTTTGAACTATTATTAATGATTCAAAATTGTAATCACTTACTGATTTAAAATCTTGTTGCAACTGAAAATTATGAAGAATACTTTGTTGGGTCAAAGATTTTATTTGGCTCTCTTTAAAAAGGATTCTTTTCTTTTTTAGTGAAGATTTTTTGTTGGGATCTTTATTCATGTAAATGGATTATATTCGTGACGTGAGTTATGCTGGAATATTTTAGAGAAAGATGGTGTGGCTATCTAAGAAGACAATTTTGTGAGAACGGCTTCGCAATTGAACAATCGGTTATTCATTGAACTCGAAGAGTGTAAGTCCTCTTTCAATGATGTGATTGATTGTTGATACTTGTATCGATTATCATTTAAACTAAGATTTCAATATCTGAAGTTCAAGCTTATGTAGTATGATGCTTAAAATAACTTTCATATACGTCTCTAGATGAAGGACGTGATTCAAAGAGAGTTTCTCCAATTTACTACCTTAATCTGTTGATTGATGAGAAACTTGATTATGGAGAAAATTTTGATTACCCATATCTATCTTTGAAATAGTTGTGATAGTGTTACTAACTGTAATATTGAGTGAGAATTTTGTACTAATTAGAATCATAATAGTTTAATTATGATTTATATTTATCAAAGAAATAAATCTCTTATCTCGGGTCAAGGAACCCCCCTCAAGATGTAGATGATGTGTCATCGAACTAGGTTAACAATGTTATGTCTCCCTATTATCTTTACTTGTTATATTGATTCTTGTTTTCTTTGCTCTTAACTGAAGGTTCATAAAATTTTCTACTGTTGATTCTTTGATTGTTTTATCATATGTGATTAAAAAAACAACATTGCAGTTATCATTCCAAGACTATTTTAAGATGATAAAGAGATACTTGCTTCTATTAATGTTTTTATTAAGTTAATTTTCATAAATATTACCAAACACCAAAATATTTAACAAAATCAAAAAGTTCATAAAGTCGATAGATTTTTTCATAAATTTCAAATTTGCCCTTGATATTGCGGACAATTCGTGACTTCACTTTCTTTTTCTTCTTCAATTTATTCATCTTCTCTTCCAGATTTCTTCAGATCCACTTGAAGATTTTCTTTCTTCTATTTTTATTCATCTTCTTTTTCTTTCTTTCTTTCTTCATCTTCTCTTGCTTTCTTATAGCTCCTCTTCCATAATATCAATGATCGTTTAAATATCACTTTGATATGATCTAAAGGATCGCTTACTTAGTCAACACGATTGTTTAGCAAGGTCTACACATTTGAAGCATTTTTTCCATTGTTAAAAAGAACTACACGATCGTGTATAATTTCCATACACAAACACGATTGTGTATCGTAATTATTCTTTTAAATGATCATGATACACGATCGTGTATCATGATCGTTTAGAAGAAGAATTATACGAAGCATTTTTCCTCCATCGTTAAAAAGAACTACATGTTGTGTATCATTTCCTACATGATCGCATATTGGGATCGTTTAGAAGAAGAATAACATGAAACATTTTTTCCATTGTTAAAAAAAACTACACGATCGCGTATCATGATCATCTAGAAGAAGAATTACACGCACACGTGTGGCCAGTGTTGATACTACCTACACGATCGTGTATTATGTCCTAGACGATCATGTATCATTTTCTACACGATCGCATATGATGATCATTTAGAAGAAGAATTACACGTACGTGTGGTCGATTAATTGTGTGTTGACTAGGAGATTTTTTGTATTTTCCATTATGAACTTTTTTTGTTTCCAAAATTATTCTGTACAGTGTAAATATTTTATCAGTTTGTTATATTTTTTTAAAAGCATCCTTTTAATAATATATTTTTGAATTGTAAATATTTAATTAGTGTTAACAAAGTTTGATTTTATACATAACAAAATAAACCTAACAAAATAAAATCTTTACGTGTTGGCTAGTACTATTTAAAAGGGCTATGGAGAATAAACATTTGTATTCTTCTTTTGCTCCTTTATGGAGATGATCATGAGGATATGTGAAGTGATTTTACATTAAATTAATAAAAAAATCCTCCATATTTTCATGATTTACTTTAAAAGAAAAAGAGAAGAATCTTTTTTTAAAAAAAAACATATTTATCTCCAAAAACTCATAATCACGTTAAGAGAAAGTGGATGATCTTTTATTTGAAAAAAAAACTAAATTTTATCATAAAATTCCAAATTTTTTTTTTAATAATATTACTTTTTAAAAATAATGTCAAAAATATGGTAGAAAGAAATGTATGGACCAAAATAAGATAGTGAAATCGAACCACGACATAGCTGAATTGACAAATGAAGTCATGGACAAGTTAGTCGCGTGGACCCCACACCTTTTTCTTTTTTTCTTTTTTATTTATATATATATATATATTAAAATCTTCAATCTTCAATTTTTCTTATAAAATCCACCTTTCCTATTTTGATAATCTATTTAGTTAGTTTTACACTTAAATCGGAATTAAGTATAAAAGTAGGATTGTGTAGGAAAATATTTGCAAAATACCGGTGGTATGCAAACTCTTTGGAAAAATAGGACTGAAAACTAATTTTGATAGAATTGTTCTTGCATAGCTCATTTCATTTTGATTTTTTTTAAAAAAAAAATTGAGATATCTTGTCGATATCGGTGGATTGCAAAACCTAGTTTAATATATTTTTAATAACATACTTTGTCAATATATCTTTTTAAAAAAATTGGAGACTGAAAAAAAGATATGTATAATTTTGATTTGAAAAATAATCAAATTAAAATAGAAAAAGTGAATTTAATAAGAAAATTTGAAAATTGAAGATCGAGATATTAATATATATATATAAAAAGAATAAAAAAGTTGGTTAATAAGGAAGTAATCAAATTAAAAATGAAAAGTTGATGTTGATTTAACAAGAAAACATATTTTTAGGATTGGAATTTGGAGATTGAGATATTTAATATATATAAAAAAAATGGTGTGGGGTCCAGACGGCCAATCCATTGAAATCGTGGATAAGTTGCCAACTCACCTAAGTCGTAGATCCCGTCACGACTTTACCTAGTCATGGACGGGATCCACAGCTTTACTACCCTATTTTTTACAATATTTTTCTTCCTATCTCAATTTTTACATTACTTTTTTAAAATAACATTATTTTAAAAAAAAATTCCAAAATTCACATTGAATTTTGAGAGTTTAATTAATTAGAAGCAGAGATGTAAAAGCTAGGGATTTGTTTGTGGAGAGATACCCAAAAAATATCTAAGTGCCACTTAAATTGTCAAAACAACTTAAATCTGGCTTTCAAACTCAAAACCAACAACAAATATTTTAAAAAGTGTGTCTAAGTGATACTTTAACCCTAAACACAACTTTAAAATGCCTAAGTATGACTTTCAATCTTAAAACTAACTAAATCTTACCTAAAAAGTGTAAGTAACACTTTAATTCTCAAAATTACTTCAAAGTGTGAAGTGCAACAATTTCACTCAAAATCTCAACCTAAAAAGTGTCTGTGTAACACTTTTAACTCTAAAAAATAGTTAAAACTATTTGTTCATGTGACTTAAAAACTTCAAAGAAACTAAAAAGTTTCAAAAAAGTGTTAAAAGTTTGAATCAAGTATTAAATGACTTTAAAATGTGTAAGTAAATATTTCACTCTCAAACCAAACTAAACAGTAACCAAGATGTGTGTAAATGCCACTTTTACTACCAAAACAATTTTGAAGTATCTAAGTGTGTCTTTAGTCTTCAAACCAACCTAAAAAATTTTCAAGAAGTGCAAAAGTATCACTTCACAAGTCTCAAAATAACTTCAAATACAACAAGTTAACTCTTAAAAGTGACCAAACAGTGTCTTAGTAACACTTTAACTCTCAAAACAACTCAAAAAGCTTAAATGTGACTTTCAAACTCAAAATCAACCAAAAAAGTTTCTAGAAAGTAGGAAAGAACACTTCAATTCTCAAAATTACTTCAAAATGTGTAAGTCCAATAATTTTACTCTCAAATCAACCTAAAAAATATCTAAGAAGTATCTAAGAACCACTTTAACAATCAAAACAACTTAGAAATGTTTAAGTTTGACTTAAAAACTCAAAAATCCAACTTTAAAAAAGTTCTAAAATGTTTGAAAGTAAGAATCTAAGTCTCGAAATTACTTCAACATACTATTTGTCTACAAACCATTGTTATGATATTTTTCATTTTGTTTTTTTCTCTTCTATGAATGAAAATCAAATTTTATATGTCAAAATAAACTTAGTTTAACTGACATTTATATGTTTTCAAGAACAAGAAGTCTTAAGTTTAAATCCTCCACCATAAGTTGTACTTAAACAAACACGATTATCTTTAATTCTCATAATATTTCATTCTCAGACATTCTTTTCTCAAGCATCTTAAATTCTCAAATATTTATAAAACCTTGAACCAAACGACATGTAAGTAAGTGTACCTAATTAACTATTAAAACAGCTAAAATAATAACTCATTATGACTATCAAACTCAAAGCCTGCCTAAAAACTTTCCTTGATCTAATAGTAAAATTGAAATTTTGATATATATCTATATCAATACTTTAATCTTCAAATCTATGATGCCTACTAAATACAAATTTTCAAGGAACTTCTCTCATTCTTGTCCAGACATATTACGACATAGTTATGTATATATTGAACCTCTCAGTCATTCTAGATTTCTTCTCAAATCCCACAAGCTTTTTCCACCATCTCATCACACAATTCAAAACCATTTGATTCATACTTCCATCCTATAAGATACATATACTAGTATTTACAAAAGTTTACCTTCAAGAATTTTGGTCTTTTCGATAATGTAAATCCAACCAAAATCAAGGCAATGATCATAATGATACAAATGAGATGTAAACTTTTACCTTTGAGTTGTAGTGAGAAGAGATGCTTGGATCTTGCGACAATGTAGAGCAAACTAGAAGATCGTGAGGTGCAGACAATTGGAGGCGCAGGTGGACCATAAGTGGTGACGACGACACGATCAATTGCGAGACAATGAACTTCTTCATGAAAGAGGAGTGTTGGGATTTATGACCTAAAACTCGTAGATTTTAAATATAATTCATTGACCGTTATTAATAAAGTGTTATTATCATAATTTCAATAAATGTTATTGATTATATTATTAGTTTTGTATTAATAACCTAAATCCAATAAACTAACATTCTAAGTTGTTTGAAGAGTCTTGAACAGTATGTAGAGACATATAGGGATCAATGTTCGAGATCAACTTAAAGGCTCTATAGTATAAAGATAAGATTGGGTACCTTATCTTAGTAACACTATGGATACTGCTCACTTTGTATTTGATACCAACGCAATGATCCAACGCGTTCATGTAGTTGACATGCGAGTGCAGATATCCTATGCAATGAGTTTGCATAAGACTGGACTGCGAAATAGTAACCACTAGATGTAACTTCGATAACTAGTTAGGTTTCTATTTCACTAGGATGACCTAGGCAACTTAGTCTTAATCTTTAATGTATTATGAACTCCTCTTCGGGAGGGATTATCCTTTGATTTGTATGGACGAGAGCGGCCAGATCATCGACTCAATAAACTTATCATTTTAGGGACAAGACCGAGTGGGTAAGTAGATGGGTGTTTCCTTATATGGTGTCTCTAGGTCTTGAACAAAGGGTCTTACCCTCTTTATGGCACGAGAGGAAGTTTCTGTTTATTGGTAGGACTATAAACAGGTTGTCCATTAGAGAAGCACTAGTATTTAAAGATTAGAGGTAACCTAGGGGTAAAACGGTAAATTGACTCACTCGATGTTACGAACACTCGTGAAGGACTAACTTACTGTTATTGGTCTATATCCATGGACAAAGAAATATATCTATAGTGAGGAGAGTTCAATTGTGAGTCTTTAGTGGAGTGTACACACAGTTAACGAATATTGATTAATGTGGTTAATGAGTTTGACCAATTAACCTCATATCGTTGCAGCTTCTGATCTGTAGGTCCATTAAGGTCCTCTTCATAGCTCGTAAAGGGTAATGAGATTTATTCATATTGATTGTAATTTGAAATGTTCAAATTTATTTTGGGAATTAGTTTAATGTATAATGATACATTATAATATAAAATTTAACTTTATTATATAGATTTAGTTTTGGATATGATTCAAAATTAATTTATGAGATAAAATATTTGAATGAGTTCAAATATTAATTTAATGTGAATTGGA
>JBBPDI010095503.1:0-11391 GCA_037974545.1 Cucumis variabilis | reverse complement strand
GATCATGGTTTTATCAAATGGACACAAATATATCTATAGTGAGGAGAGTGCAACTACGGGACTTTAGTGGAATGACCGTTAGTTAACGAATGTTGATTAACTCGGTTTAAAAGAGTTTAGCCAGTTAGTCTTGAATCGTTAGAGCCCATGATCTATAGGTCTATTAGGTTCCCCTGCTAGCTCATATGGAGTAAACTTATAACAGTGTAATGGAATAAGTTGAATTGTTCGAATTAGGAGAAGAGAGAGAAACCGACAAACATATATGATATAGCCATCGATTTTCAGATTAGAAATAGAGCTTAGTGTTTAGATAAGATTTAAATACTATAAATATGAATACAGATTCATACTAAGAAGCTCGGAATTGATGGAAATGGTCAAAGTTGTAAAAAGTCAAAATGTTGAGTTTTTTACTTTGAAAAGTAAAACTTTGATCGACCTTATATTCAAATGTGATTTGAATTTTAAAAAAATAAATGCAGATTCATGCTCGGGAGGTCAAAATTAGTCAAGACGGACAAAATGATAAAAAGTCAAAATATTGACTTTTTTCTTGGAAAAGTCAAAGTTTGACTTTTGACTAGAAAGGTCAAATGACCATTTTACCCTTGGACTAAGTTAGTGGAAAAATCTAACATTTTGTTGGATAATCTCACTAACACTTACTGGGATATGTGGCTACATGAGATGTAAACACCTAGCCCACTAAGTTCCCGTAATTATTAGTGGAATAATAGGTGTTGAGATTTGACAATTTAATTATATGCATTTTTGCATGTAATTAAGTTATAAATAAGAGTAATTTCAAATGGTTTGAAATCTTTTTGTCAATTTAAAAAATATTTTTAGAAATTATTTTTATTCACTCCAAAAAGAAATGTCAACCAAAATATACCTTTCCAATTCCCTTTTATCTCTCTTCTTTTCTTCACTAAATTGGGTCCCAGAATCCGATTCTTTGTCCGGATAATAGTAGGTGAATTTCAGTGGTTGTCCTGGTTTGTGTACGTGAAGTAATTTTAAGTTTTCTTGTATAGCTTCAAAAGTTATATTCCTTAAATCCTTATTGTAATAGTTTAGTGTTGCATGTTTCCTAGGGGCAATTAGGGTAAATTTTGTATCCATTTTTTCCGTTGTGCTTGCATCTTTCCATCAATAAGATGATCAAAGCATCCCACCTGTGAACATAGCGTCTACAGATTGTTGTGTATTCCTGCTTCACTCGAAATAGGACACATCTAGGGATGCCATGATGCTTCACTCAAGACACATCTACAAATGCAATGCATCTCTTGATCATTCGTTTGAACCTTCTCCACGCGTCAATTAAGTTTTTGTTATCCCTCTGCTTGAAGGTCATTAAGTCTTGCCTTCTTTTTGCATTCTCAATGGGTGGGAAGAACTTTTTCACGAATTTTTCAATTAGACTATCCCAAGTTGTAATTTTCTATTATTTTAGAGAATTTGCCCATTGATTGGCTTCGTCGCGTAAAGTGAGCAAGAATAATGCTAGACATAGCTCATTATGTGATATTCCAGGCATATTAAAAGACACACAGATGGCATATAAATTGTGAATATGCTCATGAGGGTCCTCACATGTGTGTCCTCCAAATTGCCCAGCATTCTGAATCATTTGAAGCATTTCGGGCTTGATCTCAAATCATGAATTTTTCCCAAACACAAGAGATGTTATGCTTGGGTTGAAATCGTATAGGCTTGGTGATGGATATGACCTGATGGGACGATCTAATTCATAAGCAATGTAAGAAGGGTTCTAATCTTGGTTGGCAAGATTATTGTTTGGATTCTCTATGTTTATTTGATTTTGTCTCTACCGTTGTCTACGATTTTATGAAATGTTTGCTCAATTTCAGGGTCAAGTTGGAATTCAGGATGTTCGTCTACACTCATAAACTTGTTCATGGACCTTTTGGCTAAAGTACACAATTCAGCTAAAATTGACCTTTTGCATAATTTAACGCACAAATTAGTTAAGTAAAAGAAAACTAAAAGGAACTCCCCGACAACAGTGCTAAAAACTTGGTTGGTTTGTTGTTTTATTTTCATTCTTAGGTTCTCTCAAGTATTACATTCGAATATTATCATTATTAACTCTAAAATTAACGTCTGTTAGATGGGAAACTAGAATTCTGCAATAAAATGTGCACTTCCAATCATGCGTTGCTATTCATGATAATAAAACAATGTCGTGCAAGTTTTCCTCTCTATCGCCCAAGTATAAGCGCAGAGAGGTTACCTAGATGGTATGTCCAGGTTTAAACACAAGGAGTTTCAAGTTTCTAACTTATCTAATTGTGTGCAAAATTATGCGGTATAAACTGTAAAGTAAAATATATGAACAATATATGAATAATCCTAAGTATTTACACTATGGTGCTTGGCGGTGCAAGGTGAACATGGTAGGGTGGCATGGTGAATGGTGTTCTTCAACATAGGCGAGGTGGAAAAGAGAAAATTAATTACTAGACAGGATGACTGGTGTTTTAGTACATAAAGGCGATATAAGCATCTTTTAATCGTGAATTAAGGCGAAAACCTCTCATTGATATACCATACTTGCTCGCCTCTCGGAATGCAAATACATGAATTAAATGATGAGTTATATATAATCATCGTGAATGTACTAATAGTGGCTATTCCTTAATTAAGGTATACACCTCTCAGTGCTTTTTACCACACACATTGACCTCTCAGTAATATATGACGAGGACGAGCTTAGTGACGAGAATGCATTGCTGCATTTTTTTTGCCACTTGCTTAGTTTAGATTGGTCTCACCTATTTGGTGATGACGGCCTCTAACTTTGTTCTCTTCTTTCAAATGAACAATGTTAAGATTCTCAAACTTAACCGAACAAAACTCTTACTACACTTACTATAACTTTCTAAGTAACAAAGAACTCATTCAATGTTGTCTAACTATTCAATCATACACATATGGAATAGATAAGAGAGATGGAGGAATGGAAGAAGAAATGCATTGCTTTCATACATAATATTTCAGACCTTTTGGCCATAACATCATGTTTATAAAGCATTACAATATAAAAACACAAAAGTGGAAATACAATAGAGATGTAACGCCATAGAGTTTGATCTCTCATTCTCTTTGGCTCTGATTTTTGCCTGTATGTGAAGGGGGTTGATGGAACTGGTGAGTATCTATCTCTCTTTCTTTTGCTTTAAGCTCATACCTAAAGAGGTTCAAGGTATGAAAAAATTGGAGGATGTAAAGAACTTGCTTTTTCGGCCACGTTTGCACATGCTAAAGGCGTAGGAAACTCTGTTTATATACTCAAAGTGGCATCAACAAACCGGAATGATAATTAATGCTTCTGAAAAGTTGTAGTTATGCTACGCCGCTTGCCCCAGTTGTCCTTTTTCAGACATTCTCGCCAACCTTTTTCATTTGCTAGCGGCTTGATCGCCTAACATCTGTTTCTGGTAAAATTTCCTCACACACCATGTTCTCACTCAACGCATTTGAGGGGCAATAAGAAGCAAAGCTTCATCAAAATATAAGAGTAAATAAATAAAAGGCGATGAGAGTTATATTTGAGGAGAGGAACGGACTCATAGAGTACCTATGATTTCTCACTCAACGCATAATGCAAATAAATGCTACTACAAATTTGGCCTTCTTTGAAGTGTAAAGCACGTCAAAAAATATCTATCTTGATGGTCTTTGCCCATCAAGTAGGCAGACATCAAGAAAGCCCGACCTAGTTTTCTTGATGGTCAAAACATATCATAAAAAACTTTTTCTTGATGGTATTGATCATTAAGAAATGAGACTTTCATGTTTTTTGTCCATCAAGGAAACTAAGAAGCCCATCAAGAAAACGATTTCTTAATGGCTAAAACATGCCATAAAAATATCCTTTCTTGATGTTTTTTGCCCATCAAGAAAACTAAAAACCTATTTTTTTCTATCTCACACCCACCTTAGCTCTTTTTTCTATTTTAGATTTTCTTTTCAAATTGGCATCTTCATTCTCTCCTCAATGATTAGGAGTACTTCTACAAATTTCTAATGCATAAGTGAAAATTTGAATCTGGGATCTCTTGTCCATAGGTACATACAGGTGCCCAGTTGAGCTAAACTCATGTTAACTAGCTTCTCTAGCTTCTACTAATTTTAAAAATCCTAAATTACAAACTTTCATTTCAATTCATTAAAGTTGAACACAACAACTAATTTAATTTTGATAAAGTCACTTATTTTAATCTAATTACAATTACAACAGTTAACTTTTAAAAAAGTAATATTATATTATTGACGAATAAAAAGTAATAATTGGAAAAAAATAGTAAATATTTAAGAATATTATTGATGAATATCGTGTTTTCTAAGCCCATTAACGAGGGTTTGAATTTCGTGCTTCATGGGAAATACTTTTTCCTTGATGGAAAATGCCCATCAAGATATCATTTTTCTTGATGGGTCTTATCCATGATCTTATCCTAAATCCAAAATTATAACTTTTTTTTTTGTTGATGAGCAATACCTATCAAATTATCATTTTTCTTGATAGACATTGTCCATTATCTTTTTTTGGTCTTTGTCCATCAAGAAACTCCAGATTCATCAAGAAAATTCTAAATCCATCGAGAAATCTTAAACAAATATATTGATTTTTTTTATGATGACCATTGCAAATCAAAGAAAATTCATCATTTGATGGACCTCGTCCATCAAGAAAACCTAACTAACTTGTTGTGCATTACCAGTAAACGTTTGTGGACCATCAACAAAACAAAGGGAACTTTGGCCATCAAGGAAATAAGAATTCACATTTTTTTTTACATTTTTTCATATTTCTTCAACAAAATGAGGAGACTTTTCTTTATGTACATGACCATCAAGATAAACATTGTATTAAGAAAAATATTTTTTTTATGGTCCTTTTCCATGACCATCAAGAAATCAAAATTTGCGTGCGTCAAGAAAGACCAAATTTGTAGTTGTGATATAATTTGGGTAATAAAAGTTGATGCAAGAAAAAGAAAGGAACTAAGAATTTTTTAAACAACGACCATTTCGCAAAAAGGGAAAATAAGATTTTCTAGAAATGAACAAGGATATTTTAAGACTTAAGCTTGTTATGTTTAGAATCTAGAAATATTTACAAGTTTAAAGTAGGCAAAGAAAAGAAGAAATGCTAGAATAAGAGATAGATTAGAAAAGCATTCTGAAAGGTTTAACGATGTGCACAAAAGAAATCATGTATAGAATCCTAAGATGATGCTTAAGGACAAACATTATTTTAAATTTGAGGGTGTGATAACTTGTAGAAATACAAGTTATTGTAGTCTTTTATATAAAATAAGGAAGTCTAATTGCATGAGAATAGAAGAAAAGAAGTGAAAAAATAGGTAATTTGATTAATCTGTGAATAACATGATACAAAAGAACCTCATCTCTGTTTTATTGTGTTTTAGTGCTTTAATTGTAGGATTTTAGACAAAAGAAGTGAAACTTGACGATATAACGTTTATGTGAGGAGATGTGTTCAGCTACGCGATGACAATCAAATAAGCTAGGCGATAGGAGGCACTAACAGAAAATTTTGGTTGGCCAAAAGTAAAAAAAGGACAAAAAGACGTATGCGCAACATTGATACATCTTTTTAGAGCTTTAATGACGCGTGAGATATTCTATCAATATCACTTCTATCCTATAAATAAAGTCTCTCACATCAAAACAAAGTGTGCACAAATTGGCTGGAGAGCAAGTTCCTTACACCGTCCGTCTTATCCCTTCCCTGAGTTTTAAATGAGAGCTTCGAATAAGAGAGAGAGAGAGAGAGTTATCCTCTTCATTTTTCCCCTCACCGATGAGTAAAAATCAGAGCAAAAGAGTATGAGCAATCATACTCTAACATGTAAAACTTTCTTACGTATTCCATTTTGTATTTTTATTGTACTGTTTTGTAAGATGTACCTCATGACCGAGAGGCTTAAAGTTATTTTGTTTAGAGCAATGTATTTCTTCTTCCATTCTCTCATTTCTCTATTACTTTTCATTTTCAATCTGTTTGGTTAACTTACTAGCAATGAAATGTGTTTTTAATACCTAGAGAATTATAATGTTTGAGTTATGAAATTTGTTGAGTTACATGAGTATGTCAAAGCATTGTATATTCGAGAGAAAGAACAATGAGGTTGATTGTAATCACTAGACAAGTGAGAACGCACATTTAGCTAAGCAAGTGACGTGAAGAATGTAGGAATAAAGTCTTGTCGCCAAGTTTCTCCTTCCCATACACTGCAGAAATGCCAATGTGTGTGGTGAAAGCATCGAGAGGTTGCTTGCCTTAATTAAGGAGAAATTACTAATAATGCAATCAAAATGATTAGATATAAATTAACTTTGTGTATTGGATCCCGAAAGGCGAGCAAGTATGGCTATGGCGCCATGAGGTCGCTCGCCCTAATTCGAAGTTAATATATCTTTTATATCGCCTTCAATTATTAAAGAACAATTCCTTGTGTTTAGATAATTAAACTATTTTATCGTCACCATGCCTAGACATGAGTTCAGTTTCCATTTTCATCATCTCGTCATGCTCACCTTGCACTACCATGCACCTTAGTATAAATAGTTTTTACTGTAAAGTTATACTGCATGATTTAGCTGCGCAATAGGATAATTAGGATCCTAAATTTTCTGTGCTCGACCCCGAACTTACCAAGAAACCTTTCCTCGCTTACACTTGAGCGATAAAAAGGAAAACTTACACGACATGTACATCTTTAGCAAATTAGCAATGTATGAATAGGAATGCACCTTTTAAGGCATTACCTTATTTAGTCGCCTATTAGTCGCTCACTTAGATCTTAGCATGATAAATCCATAGTACAAACTCATGCATAGAATTTCTCAAGCACTCTTCATCCTAGAAACCCATACCTGAGGGTTTTGAGAGAAAGATCATCGTTAATCCAAAAGCACATGAAGATTCATCTCTTTCGCATTGCATTAGATCTAATTCGGACCAGGCTCAAAGACCTAGAAGTAGCGTCACAGATTCTACTCTTGAAGCAAACAAATGGGTAAGGCGAGAAGAATCAATCTATCACATATTGACAGACCTAGAACATAGGCTGGGAACAATGTGACTTGATGATTACAACTAGCCAAAGTACAAGGGCGTGAAACATGGTGCTGGAAAGGTAATTTTGGGAGGAGGAGAGCCCAGTGAAAAAGAAGGATTTAAAGTCTTGAAGAAATATTCTAATAAGGTAATGAAGCTCATTAAGGAGCTTGAAGCAGAAGAGAAAAAGAAGGTGGAAGAAGAAAAGAGGAGAGAAGAGGAAAGACAAAAGAGAAAAACAGAAAAAGAAAAAGCTCAAAGATAAGAAAGCGCTAAGTAAGAAGAAAATAGGATTCGAGAGGATGGGGAAAGAAGAAGGAGAGAGTGCGCTCACAAATCGCGCATGATGGAAGAAAAAGGAAGAGAGAGGAGTAAGAAATAAAAAGAAAAGGAAAAAGTCATGAGGAGGACGATCGTCTTCACCAAGCATTTAAAGAAAAGAAGAAGAATGTAGAGTCTTTAGTGGAGATTAAGATAAATTTGAAGGAGATCCAAACCACCAAATAGAAGAAAATGGTGGTGCTCGCGGACCTAAGCAAGAAAGTGGAAAGTGTGGTGACAAGGAACAAGATTGTCGAACATTAAGAGGTTGACTGCTTGAAGGTTTTTAGCAGAAGAGTTTGGCTAAGAGATTGAAAGAATGAGTCCTTTGAAGCTAAGGAACGTACCTGATGAGCAAGGACTCGTAGATGCTGCACAACCCAGAAAAAGTAAAAGCAAGGTAGGGAAATCTAGACCTAAGGATGTCCAGACAAGTGGACCTATGAGCGCCCAAGAACTTGACAAGCTGATCAAAATTGAGAAAGGTTGCTTCTATTTAAGGGCTCTTTAAATGGTAGAAGTTCTTCACAAGAGAGACCAAAGTCAAGCTAGATGTAGTCAACATGTTCTTTGTGACAAAGTATCATCTATTAGAGTCATACGCGACAATGGAAGGAGAGAAGGTACCCTTCACTATAGAAAAAATTAATGACTTATATGACCTCCCCAATGACCCAGATGAATACCCCGGCCAAATGATTATCGCTGAACCTACTGAAGTAGACGCAGAGAAGATAATCAAGGTAATTACATGGCCAAGAGAAAATTGGGAAAGAACGCCAAATGGGAGAATGCATCTTTACCCACATCAATTGACAACGGAAGCCAATGTATGGCTATTCTTTGTCAAGAAGAAGATTATCCCAAAGCGATATAACAATACGGTGCCACTTGAGTATTTGCTGCTCCTCTATGACATAAAGACAAAGCAACTATTTAACTTGGGATTTGTTATGAATGGGGAATTCCTAGGCTGGATGAGGAGCCTTAAAGGTGCCAAACCTTTCCCAACAACAGTGGAGAAGTTGTGTCTCAAGTACTTGCCATCCCTTGCGAGATGCCCACAAATTGACATGGGTGGAAGGTGTAATTTGGTGGGACTCAACCGCGTGATAACCCTCTATCAGAATAAGGAGAAAGAACGATGCCAAAAGACACAAAAGCATAATAGAGTGGAAGTTGATGATGAAGATGACACTTTCCCGCCTCTGAAGAGAAAGGAATTAACCCCAAGAGTGGAGGTTGAAACAATCAATGAAGACCTGCTTGTAATTGACCCCTCTATGCAGAAAGTAAAGAAAGCTTGCAAACAAAAGGGTCATAGAAGAGGCTTTTTCCTCTAAACCAACCTTCAATATGATGACTTACCCTCCTCTTCGCCACAAATAAATAACCTTTCTCCTCCACCACCACCTAAATCTCCCATCTCCCCCAGCCAGCGCAATCCTTGCCTGGCTATCTCAACCAAAACCATGGCCTTTCCTCACCTCTCAGCCACATTATCTCCTTCACCTTTACCTTCTCCATCTCATTCCCACGAAAGCCCTCCTCCTTCTCCCAAATTATAAACTCCCTAGAGTTATTTCCCACGACGAACATTTATGTTGCCAAGACACACACCAAAATCAGTAGAAACATATTTTAATAAGAAAAGAAGCATAAATAACTACTCACCTTACTAGCAGAGATATATTTTTTTTAGCAAGTAAACTACAAGAAAGAAAAATCCATCCAGTTGGAATAATTTGCAGGAGAAAAGAAACAAAAAACATTATGTTTTGGCACCATTTTGAACTATGACCACTGACTAGCATAATCATCAAACAAAGCAGATAAGGTATCAGTAATTATACAAATGCACGATATCACTTATACAATAGCAAATGATGAACAAGACACTTACCTTTATTACAAGGCTATTGGCAAAAGTCCCAATGAGTATCAGACCATGAAATGGTAGTATTCATGTTCCAAATATCAAGAAGTGAAAAAATCATTCCAACAAAGCAAACCAAAGGAAGAATATTGTCTACAAGTAAATGAAAAAAGGTGATACATGAGAAAAAAAAAATAAATAGGAAAGAACGCTTGATTAAAACCTACAGTCAAAATCAAGAATTATTAGGTATTATAAGAAATATTAGAAACACATCTTGAATAAAACATATCATCCCACAGCTCCATGAAATCAACAATTCACCTAAAATTTCTTTTTACAAACAAAATAAAGAGGAAAAAAAATGTACATTTAGGTTTTAAAATTAAATCTTTAAACTGGGATCTGAGTTGTATATGGCTAACACCAATACTACATTTCAAATACATTCAGATTTTTCCAATATAAAAGTGCAAAAGAGATTATTGCATCATCCTAGAACAAAGATTATGAGTAAAAGGCAGAACAAGTGAAAAGGTGTTCATCATTTAAAACAAATTGCTTAAATTAAATGTAGGGCTTGAAGAAATTATGTGTGGAAACTTAATGATCCATTTCATGTTAGGAAACAAAAACACTTCAAGATTACGTATGGAACTTGAAACATGGAATCAATTAAATTTCCAAACATATTACATACCCAAAGAGATAAGGGTGGCGACAGCAACAACGATGGCATCGAAGGATAAGGTTGGCACCAAAAGAGACATGACAAGCGACAAGGACAACGATGGCCTAGTGGTGCGAGCGTCAGTGGTGGTTTTTGGCTGAGTCGCTCAGAAACCCTTCCCCTTCTTCGCAAATATGTATTCACATATCTGTAGGGCTTTCAAAAGCCAACTCTTGACACAGCCTAACAAGGCGTCGAGTGTTATCCAACAACTGTCGATGCAGTAGTTGATGCGTCGATGGTTTTCTACCAATTCCCGATATCGTTACATGGCATTGGGCAAACCCTTATATATCTCGACACTTACCATTCACGACGTCAGGAGATGCTTAATAACTGTCGATGGTGATGTGTTGCGTTAGGACAGACTATATCTCCAAACGATGTAAAACTGCGCTGGAAAATCCATAATTTCTTGTAGTGATGTAGTCGATTTGGATTAATATATATTATTTAGAACGATTTTGTTAGTTTTTCTAATTAAATTGATTAGGTGTAAGCAATAAATTACTAAGTTTGGTGATGAAAATTTGATGAACAAATAATTTAAATAGGGAAAATTTGCATGACCCAAAGCTAGAGACTTTCATGCATTGATTTACATCTCTTTATTTTCTCCTCTTTGTTTTATGTAATAAGTAGTTCTTTGCATCCAAACATCGCTCAACGGTTACCCTCTAACTAAAAACTATTTTCTTGATAAACTATTTGTGCTTCTTACCAAGTAAATAAAAATACAAAAAAAATACGTAATTTTTTTAGGATTAAACAAAAGGATTTGCAAATAATGTAGAAAAACTTTATAAAAAAGACGAAAATGAAGTTTGAATCTTTAACATAATCTGTATACTCAAAATGTTCTACCCAAACTTACCACTAAGACTAATTCTTTTGGATTGTTTTAGTTAATTTTTTTTATCCAAACTTGAGTGACAAAATCTGCAACATCAGCAAGTAGTGATTGACAAATCCCATCTAAGGAGAAGTTGCATGATACTGTTCTTTTCTAGTTCTATACTTTAACTTTATGTTGTCAAATTTGTATGAAGGTATGTATTTGAGAGCCATGAGTCACTAAATTATTTAGTTTTAGAGTGTTGGTTGATTTACTTCATGTGGATTTAGCTAGGCTAGTATTTAATATTTTCATGGATATTTTTAGATTAAATATTCATATCGAGAGAATGCATATTTAATCGCATCAATAACATTGAATTTGCTATTAAACTTAATTTCATGAGAGTATAAAGTGGGGAGAATAGTTAAAGATATTAACTATAATGCTTAATGCCATGAGTCTTAATTTTGTTTCAAGAGATTAGTTATCATTTAAAATTGCAT
>JBBPDI010095497.1:0-11391 GCA_037974545.1 Cucumis variabilis | reverse complement strand
ACTCTAGGGTTAGTAGATAGGTTGTTCCCTTAAGGACTGAATCTAGGTCTTGAACAAGGAGCCCCACCCTCTCATTGACCCGAGAAGGATTTAGTTTAAAGGTTGGACCTTAAACCAATTGTTCAATAGTGGATTAGTGGGACTTAAGGAGAAAAGATATAATCTCGGAGTTAAAATGGTACTTTGACCTAGCCAAGATTATGAACAACCTGTGAAGGATTAACTTACTTATTATGGTTCTATCACATGGACACAAATATATCTATAGTGAGGGGAGTGCAACTACGGGACTTTAGTGGAATAACCCATTAGTTAACGAAGGTTGATTAGCTCGGTCTAAAAGAGTTTAGCCAGTTAATCTCGGATCATTGGAGTCCATGATCTATGGTCCATTAGGTTCCCCCGGTAGCTCACAAGGAATCAACTTAGAACATTGTGATGGAGTAATTAGAATTGTTCGAATTAGGTAAAGAGAGATAAACTGACAAATATATATGATATAGTCATCAGTTATAACTTAAAATAGAGCTTCATGTTTAAATGTGATTTAAATATGAATATGGATTCATATTTGGAAGCTCAGAATTGATGAAAAAGGTCAAAGATGTAAAAAGTCAAAATGTTAACTTTTGACATTGAAAAATCAAACTTTGACCGACCTTATATTCAAATGTGTTTTGAATTTTGGAAAAATGAATGTGGATTCATACTCGGGATGTTGAAATTATTCAAGATGGATAAAATGGTAAAAAGTCAAAATGTTCATAGAGGCTTAAAATGTATGTTCATAGGGTATTCTGAAGGAGTGAAAGGATACAAGTGCTGGGATTTTACTTCCAACAGAAGTTTAATTAATAGAGATGTGATTTTCAAAATAAGGAGTTCTACATGAACTCTGAAACAAGCAAGTAAACACAAGTGCAAAATCATACTCCTAGTTCCTATGTCAAAATTTATCAATATCATAAAGATTATGTGAATATTGATGATCAACCACAATTACCAGATGTTCCCAGTACCTCAAAAAATAGAACATATAGACAAGTTCAGAATCTAAAAGATTATCTTCTAACAAGGGATAGAGACAGAAGAACAACTAGACCATCATCATGATATGCAAGGGTTGATGGCATTTCTAATCACTCCCTAGAAGATGATAATGAAGAACCTGGCAGCTTTGAAGAAGCATTAAATGGTGATGAAAAGAATGAATGGCTTGCAGCAATGAAAGGTGAGATTAATTTTCTATATAAGAATGAAACATGGGAGTTGACTAGTAAACCTCTTAACAAAGGAGTCATCCCCTATAAATGGGACTATAAGAAGAAGTTCTCAGGTGAAAAGAATGAGAAGGTGAAATTCAAAGCGAGACTAGCTGCCAAGGGCTTTAAATAGAAAAAGGTAGTTGACTATACAGAAATCTTTTCTCTAGTAGTAAAGCACACTTCAATCAAAGTTTTCCTACCTATTGTTGCTTGTGAAGACCTTGAATTAGAACAAATGTATGTCACTACAGCTTTTCTACATGGATGTCTAGAAGAAGATTTATATATGGATCAACCTAAAGGCTGAAACTAAAGGAAAAACATATCTAGTTTCCAAACTCAAGAAATCCTTTTATGGATTGAAGCAGTCACCAAGGTGCTGGTATAAAAGGTTTGATGACTTCATCAACAAAATAGGCTGTATAAGAAGTCTATATGATCCTTGTGTCTACTATAAGAAGCTAATTGATGGAAGCCTAATCTATCTGCTAGTATATGTCGATGACATGCTACTGGCTGGTAAGAGTTTTATTAAGCTAAATGAGATAAAAGAAAAGTTGAAGAATGTGTTTGAAATGAAGGACCTAGGGTCACCCAAAAGGATCCCAGGAATGAAAATCACAAGACAAAGAAGCAGAAGGGAATTGTTTCTATCACAAAAATAATATACTAAGGAAGTTCTAACCAAGTTCAATATGGCTGATACTAAAGCAGTGTCTACTCTTATGGGTCAACAACTCAAATTATCTGCTAGAGACTCTCCTAAACAATCATCTGAAAGACAAGCTATGTCTAATGTTCCTTACTCTAATGCAACTGGAAGCTTGATCTATCTAATTGTTTGTACTAGACCTAATTTAGCTTATAACTCAAGCTTAGTCAGTAGATACACGGAAAACCCTGGGAGAAATCATTGGGAAGCTACTAAGTGGGTATTTTGATACCTAGTGGGAACAGTAAACAGAGGCTTGCTATATGCAGCTCTTAATGAGCCTAAAGTACTTCTAAAAGGTTATGTTGATGCATATTTTGTAAGAGACTGTGATAAGAGGAGATCCTTAACTAGTTTATCTTTTTCTTTAGAAGAAAATTTAATTAGTTGGAAGTCTAATCTTCAATCAGTAGTAGCTCTATCAACTACTGAGGCAGAATTCATAGCAGTTTCAGAGGTAGTAAAAGAGGTTATATGGTCTGATCAGTGAGCTACGCCATGATCAAGACGCCATAGAAATCCTATGTAACAATCAAAGCGCAATCCATTTAACAAAAAACCAACAGTACCATGATAGGACAAAACATATAGGTATCAAAATATTTTTTGTTCGTGATATTATTGAAAAAGGAATTGTAAGCATACAAAAGGTCAACACAGAAGATAATGCAGCAGATTTTCCAACTAAGGCTTTACCTAAAGCTAATTTCAATCACTGCCTAAATCTACTCAAAGTATGTAGAAAAATAAATACCTGAAGTGAAGACTATCAAGGAAGTTCTTCGTTCAAGAGGTAGAATTTGTTGGAGCTGTGAACTCAACTTCTTTTTGTTGGATCTGTTAAAAACAGTTCAAGAAATTAAAAATTAGTTATGCTTAATTGCTAACTAATTTTTAATAGTTTTACACTCTAAAAAATGAAGAGAGACTATAGCACTTATCTATAATGTTCTTCATCTTGTAATCTTTTTTAAGTGAAAGGAAATAAAACCGATAGTTTTCAAAACTGGATGTAGGTGATTTTGCGAACCATTCTAAAACCTCTGTACGTCGATCCTCTTTTTTGTTTTCTCTCTACTCTTTCAAAACAATTTACGCTCTGTTGTTGAACCTGGATGTTGATTCCAAATCAAAGAAGCTTGAAAGAAAAAGGAAGGGGAGAAAGAGATTTTGCATGAAGAAATGAGAGAAGAAATTTTACCCTTAATTTGCTTTTTGCAAAATCCCAAAAGGAGAGAGAAAATGACTACTATACAATAAATGCTACATTGAAAAGGTAAATAAATTAAATAAAATCGTTGGCTTTTCTAGTAAAGATTTTATCATATATATAGTGATTTTAGAGATTTGACTAAATTCTCTTATGACAAATTTTATAAAAGTTATGTATAATAGTTAATTACTTTCAAAACCCAACTTTGATTAATTAATGCATCTGAAGTTGCATAAATCAGTTAATATTCATTATTTTTGTCTTTGCTCTTTTATTAACAATCTGAGAGAGAAAGTTTGAGGCATTGCGATGGATATTTATCTAATATCTTTCTAGGTTGAATAAAATAGATGAGCATATGTTTCTATCAAAATAATAATAATAATAATAATTAATTTCAACCAAATAATTTTATATCATTCTCTAAAGTGAATTTTGCCTTATTTAGTAATTGAGGTGTATTTTATGTTAATAGAGGAAGAAGTAATTATTTATATGATACAATAATCTTGTACCTATCATATATTAAGAGACTCTATGAAAAATTCAAATCATTAATAATAAAAAGGAGAACGATGTATGGAAACAAACTTTGAGAATTTATTTGTATCTCTTTAAGAGATCATAACTTTTTTTTAACCTTGTAAATATGATATTATTTAGTTGTTACAAGTGTTTTACAATTTCCTAAAGATTTGACTCACTTGTATATGAATGAGCTATTTGGATTTGTTTTAAATTTCCTAGGCAAAATAAAAATAATTAATATTTATGTTTTGCATATAGCAGTACATCTATGCATATTTATCTAACTTATATAAAAGGGTTTATAGGGAGAAACTTTCTCTTCCCATTTTGTCCCTTTCATTTAAATAATTTTAAGTATAACACTAATGGTAATTTTATTAATTTTAAAAAAAATTAAATTAAAATTCAAAAGAAATTTGTAAAGTCACCTGTGTTAAACTAATTAATCATTAAGTTAATTAACAATTAAAGTTTAAATATATTAATTAGATATTAGTCACACTTTATTCTTTTAAATTCTAAAATCCTTTAAGATTCCTAGATTTTCATTTATTCTTTTTAAAAATGATTTTCATTAAATTTTCTTTTATCCTTACAAAACCATCCACTAACTACATTAATTAGACACTTCACACCAATAATAAATATTTTTTTTTTACATCCGAGGTATCTTCTCATTCTACAAATTTAATTCACTACATAAAGCTTATTATGCTAAGTAAAAAATATCATTTTCTCAAGCTTGCGATGATGGACAATGATATAGAAATATAAGAATGTTTGAGGCCACACCATTGGAGCATCAAGTCACAAGATGAAGTGGTGAATCTAAGATTTCTTTTTATTGTGTTTCATAATCATGGATTGTCGGTAAAAACGATAGATAATTAATAACTTATGGTTATTAGTATAAAAAATATTATTAGAAAAGCACGCACAAATACTTCCAACAAACTTTTCTTCCATTTAAAAATTTACTGTTCTAATAATTTACTATTTTACTTTATATTTGTACTATGTAGAAAATATTGGATTTGTACTACGTAGAAAATATTGTATTTGTACTATGTATAAAATATTTTATGAAAAATTATAATATAATAAAAACATGATGAAAAATACAATATACATATTTGAAAAATCATTTAAAATGTTTGATTTATTGGGTATATTACAATACCTAATATTAATAAAATAATTTATTAGCACGATTTCTATGATATTTTTTAACTCTAAACAACTCTATAAAAATAAAAATAAGTTATAAATATATATATATAAAATAAATGTTATAACTTTTTATTAAAAAAATTGTTTTAAATTTAATAAAACTTTGAGATTTAACGTGCATAGCACGTGTTGTTACTAGTACTTAAAAGTAAACAACACGTCCAAAATCCAAACACTTGAAGCGAAAAATCAAACAAAATATTAGTCTTAAAGACTTAATAGTCTTGTTTAAAGGTTTTGGAAAAGAAAAAATATTATTTTGCCAAAATCATAGCAGAACTTACAATTGAAATGTGCTAGATTCTTTTGTAAGAGAAATTTAGTAAATTTGGAAGGTGCATAGGATATCATGAGAGATTGATGATAATTATATATCTTATATTTATATGCTATAAACATTATCTCCTATAGAAAAATTATCTACTTCCGCTTCTAAATTGTATCACACATATACTAGTGTCATTGAAATATTTGCAACAATGAATATGTTCATTGATCTAAATTTATTTTTATTTAACTTGATAAGTTGTGCATTTTGGGTCAATAGTGAAAATGAAAATATACATTAACATCTATTGAAGAACTAGAAGACGTACTCTTCTATATTTAGTAAATTATCATGTGTGACTTGTTCTTAAGAGATTAATTATCAAATTTTCACTGACTAAAACTCAAATTAAAGATTTCTTACTTTAATTTGGAATAAATTTATGGTTTATTAATTCTTTGTTGGTGCATCCACTTTGTAATACCAAAAAATTTATGTAATTTAATTATCTTGGATTTATATAGTTATGTTGGAAATTTTGGGTGTTATTTTAAGTAATGTTGACAATTAGGTGTTTTATGAAAATTAAGATTAACTAAGTATTTATTGGAAGATAATTTATTTAAATTAAAATATTTTTGGTGTTGTTATAGAATGGTTGTTGATGGATTGATATTTATTAATTATATATTAAATAATGATAGAGAATAATAGTTATTATTAAGGATAATATAATTATTAAGATTTTATGTTTGATTTTTTGAAAAAAGGATAAAAAGAGGTGATTTGATGGATTAGAGTTAATGAGGAGAGAGAAGATATTGAGTTTTGTTTTTTAAAAGGTAAAAGAGGAGAAGGAAATAAATTAAAGAAAAGATATAATAATAATAATAGTATTATTAATATATTACTTAGAGATCCTCATGAAACGTGCAAAGAAAAGAAAGGGAACTATTCATCTTCTTCCTACATCCTTGACGTTTTGAAAGCCTAGCCACCGTCCTATTCTTCTTCTTCGTCCACCATCTTCTGTCATAGCACGACGCAAGCCACACCTCTTCTCCGTCGCAAATCACCCAACCGTTCGCGTTTAATCAAGCCACGTGAAGACTTCGTTTGAAGACTCGAGTCAGACTTCATCATCGGCTTTCACGTTTGCCTGCTTCAGTCACGTCCACGCCACGTTTCTCCATCGTCGCAAGCTGGTCCATCCTCTGCCATCGTTTGCGTCGCATTTCACTTTAGTCCACCCCTCACCGTCGACCTAAACACCCTCTTCCACCGAACGCAACCGCCTCTGTCACTGTTTCCTTCATCGCATCGTCTAGATTTGAGTCGGCTGGTCAGTGACGCCTCCGATTTGCGTACGTGCAAGCAACCCGAGCCGATCTTCTCATGCGTGAGCTACCATCTGGGCATCCATCTCAGCCTCTGATCTTCTCACGTGCGCTAGATCCTTTCTCTCCAAGTCATTCGCCCTTCAAGTCAACCCCCTTCACAAGCCATTTACTAGCAGTGAGCCAATTTGAGCCAATCCCCTACTTTTTGTCATTTTTTGTGAGTATTTGATTGGATTTCGGTATACCCATCAAATAACAATTTCTTTGATGTAAGCAACTTAATTTTTGGTTGTGATGAATTTTTTCTTAAGTTGGATTTTTTTCTTTGAAGGTTAAATTGGCTTTTGGAGGAATTGAATTGTGGAATTTCTTCCAACCAAGGTTGAATTGAAATTCTACCTCAATTTTGGGTAAGTTGTCTTGAGTGATTTGGGATCAATAGCAAATTACTAAATTATTAAATTTTGTTATTATTTTTCTTGTTGTCTAGGACAAATTCTTTCGAGAATTGAAATATTTGAATTTTGACTGTCAACCATGATTTTAATTTAGCTAGTCTATGGGTAAGAGATTCTCCTATTAGACCTCCACATTGAAATTGCATGCATGTTCTGGATTATGCATTAGAGACATACACTACAGAAAATTGAGATTTTTTCGACGCACAAAAAATCATCGAACGTCGGTAGAAGATGGTTTCTACCAATACACCAATGTCGATGTCGGGGGAGGTCCTCTTTTATCCTCAAATGCGACGTCAGAAATGTCAATGAAAAAGATATGTTTTCTCAACGCCATAAATGATGCGTCGGGAATTTTAGAGTTTTTTCGACGTCCACAGTGACACGTCGGATAAGGGGCAAATCATTAATTGTACTGCCAACGCGACATTATAAATATCAACAAAAAGGGTACCTAATGCCGATGCATCACTAATGGCATCGGGAATAGGGTGGTTATCCCGACGTTTTCGGGCAGGTCAGGAGTTCTCCTTTTATTAAATCCTTTTCTTTTATAGAATCAAAAGAGAAAAGAGAAAGAAAAACGAGAGAAATGGAGTCTGAGAAGAAGAAGAGGAGATCTCACCTCACCATCAGTGCCCGCCGCTCCCCACCATTTTGTCGTCGTCTTTCGTCGCTCGTCGTCGCATATCGGTAAGTAGGGTTATTTTATATTAGTTTGATGTAATTTATTTTTATTTAGATTAGAAATTATGATTTAAATTAGAAATTACGTTTTGAATTAGAAATTTGGTTTTTGAATTACTTTTTGTTATAAGAATAGAATTTTGAATTATGTTTTGAATTAAATTATGTTTTAGGAGGGGATTAGAATTGTTTAATTGAAAATTAAAGGGAGTTTAGGATTGGATTAGAATTTTTAAGGAGGAGGGCGTTGAATTAAAAATTAAATTTTGGGTGAATAAAAAATTAATGGGAGGGGGGTGAATTCAAAGTTAAAGAAGGGTTGTTGAATTGAAATTTTTATGTGAGGAACGGTTTAATAGAAAATAGGGTTGGATTAGAATCGTTGAATTGAAAATTAAAGGGGGTTTAGGATTGGAGTAGCCTTTTTAAGGAGGGGGGTGGGTGTTCAATTAAAAATTAAAGAGGTGGTGAATAAAAATTTAATGAGGGGGTGGAATTGAAAGTTAAAGAAGGGGGATTTAATTGGAATTTTTAGGTGGACAAGGGTTTAGGGTTTAGGAAATTGAATGAGGATTGTAGCATTTAGTTGAAATTTTATTGTTGTTTATTTTTTAATAGTTTCATTTGTTATAACTTGTTGGTGAATGTGGATGAATGTTGTTGGTGAATGTTATTGTTGTGTACATTTTAGTTAATTTTTGGTTGAAAAGTGTTCCTTTTATAATTTATGGTTAGTTTTTGGTTGAATTGGATTTATATTTGATTTTGTAGGAGTGGTTGAATTAGAGTTAGTTTATGTATGAATGTTGTGGAATATTGTTATTGTTGTGAGATGTTGTTGTATCAATATTTGTGGTTCAACTTGCTACTAAGAGTACTAGTTAGTTGAACTAGTACTTGATAAGTTATTGGTTTTGTTTAGTAATAAACTTCTTCAAATTATAAGCTTTTTAGTTCTTTTTCGTTTATGCATATCATTTATCTTTCGAGCTTCATATCTCTATCAATACTAACTCATTTTTTGCATATGACCACTTGATTTAATATGTTTTTTTTTACGATCTTTACTTTTATTATCATAAAGTTAGCATTTTATTAACGTGTCTTGACATTAAATTCCCTTCAAAATACATAAAACTATATTTAAATGAAGGGTGAAATCAGGTTGGGTTGGGTTGGGTTGGGAGACATTCTCAACTCAACCCATATTTTTGGGTTATTTGGGTTGTCAACCCGAATCTAGTTTCTAACCCAATCCAACTCAACCCGTAAAATATGGATTGGATGTGATTGGGTTATCGGGTTGTATAGTTCTTTTTTCGTTTCTATTTTCTAATGGTTATTAAAGTTCAAAATTGTTACATTTAAATTTCAAACATACATAATTCAAAATTTCATACAATAAATTCAAAGTTTATATACCTAATTTGTTTTTTTATTAAATAATATACCCTAAACCTAAACTTTGAATTACCTTATAGGTGGACAAGGGTTTAGGGTATATACTTTATTTGTTTTTTTATTAAATAATATACAATAAGGGTTGGGTTGGGTTGAACCAAATTTTTCAACCCTCCAACTCGAGACCCAACCCAACCTTAAAAAATTAATTTTTTTTAACCCAACTCAACCCATATTTTAACCTAACCTAACCCAACCCTTATAATATGGGTTGGATAGTCCGGGTTATTCGGGTTCAACCCATATTCTTACACCCTTAATTTAAACTTTAGAAGTCCATAACTTTGAGCATATTTGTCTGAATTGGGATTTTTTTTTATTCCATGTAACTTTTTTTGAAGGATTGATGTTTGAATGCATATGGGTTGATGCACAAGCATTTTATGAAAAATGTTATACTTTAACCAACAATATTTTCATCTTAGGTTTAAAGAATTATAGATGTTGATGAGGGAGAAAGTCCATATGACATCAAGGAATTACAAGATGCCTATAAGGTAATTCTTTTTTCCTCAATTGATGTGAACTTGATTTTAATAATGAAAGATCTTTTATTTGCTCTTTTATTTCCTTAATATCATTTAACTTATTTATTTATTTTGAAAATATAATGTTGACGACAGTTTAATAAATGTTTTATACTATTTGTATACAAGTCTAAGGGTGGATGTATATACCTTCCATTTAAAATGGATGGTATTTTTTTAAAAAAAAAATAGAGGAACTCCTGACGCACAACATTCAGCGTCAGAGTTCCTAGACATCTTCTGACTCTATGTTGATAGCATCTTCGACGTTCATACAACGTTGGGCGATGTCTAGAAACTTCTGACGCTAAATATTGTGCGTTAGGAGTTCCTCTCCCGATTTGTATCTCGACGTATACTCATGCATTGGGAAAGCCTTTACTGATGCTTTTCATATATCTTCCGACGATTTTGTACGTCAGAAGAGCCCCATTTTCTTATAGTGATAATATGACTATTAGAGATGATTTTATAAATGGCTACTTAGGTGACCATTATGTATGACGGAGACATGTATGACTAAGATGTTATGACCGTGATACACTATGATTGAGGCATGCTATCATTCAATAGGTTATGTTTGAGTTATGTTTGACTGAACTATAATATTTATGATATGATATATTTGTATAGGCTATGGTGTTCTGTTAGATTTACTGTTAGAGTCGTACCTTATGGGTGTCCCTTAAGACCACCACTCATTTATGTCTGTGTAGCCAGTTTTATGTGTGATTCGACAGGATCACTTACAGCCCGACTCTCCTTTAGGGTGTTTCTTTTGAGGTCACCGAGAGCCCATATGTGTTCCTAGAGGATCACCGGATAGCATGCCTTCGGGAAGACAATAGCTAAGCGGTACCTTCTTACAAGACTCTAACAGAAATTTAACAAACACATAGTAGGACTAATAGTGGGTCTCTAACTGAAACCATTTTCTATGTTTAATTTTACAGGCAAAGGTAGAGGTAAAGGCAAGCTGACAAATTAGTGTTTTATTTATTATTTTAGTAGGACAAGAAGTGACCATCGTTCGCCATAAGGAACAGTTTAAGTTTTCTTCCGCAATGTATGTTTTAGTACTTAAGTTTCAGTATTTTATTTTCATAACTATGAATACTTTTAAATATTTCTTTTTATTTTAATTAGGACCTGAATTAGTGTTTTATTTATTATTTTAGTATTTATTTTATTCTTTCTTTATATACTTTATTATTGATTTTAATTGAATATTTAAATTTTTTTAATTTAGTATTTTCTTTTATCTAAAATTAAAAAACCTATATTTATTTAAATGATAATGACTTCGACTTAGTAGAAAAGCTTAGGTTCTTACACACTTTGTAATGCCCCAGCCCCAGGATTCGCCTCAGGCTCATTCCCCTGCGACCTGGCGACATCATCCTTACTATCCTTAAAGGCTTATTAGAGTGAAATTTATCCCCACAAACCAACAAAACAAGAGTCCTTTCAGCATGTTTTGTCCTCACTCACATGCATCCTAGGAAAATTCCTAGGAGATCACCCAACGTAGAATTACTCCAAGCTAAGCATGCTTAACTTTGAAGTTCCTATAATCTAGCCACTGGAAAGGAAGGTACACCTTGTTGGTATAGATATTAACTTTTTAATTCTTTTAAGTCTTTCTTAACATTACTTTCATGTCCTCAGGATCCCTCTCATTCAGATGTGATATCGGTTC
>JBBPDI010095474.1:0-11398 GCA_037974545.1 Cucumis variabilis | reverse complement strand
AATACCCAAACAAGAATTAAACTCTAAAATAAAGGAATTTAATTAGAGTCAATTACCTAGGCGCTCGGGATGTTACAGTAATAGTAATAAAATAATTAAAAGAAAATAAATAGTAATCTAAAAAAATATCAATAACAAGTCTAGTAATAATAAAAAAAAACAATAATAAATATCAATATAATGTATAATAATAATATATTTTAATAATAACAACATAATTCTCTATTGCTTATTTATTTATTTTTTTGAAGAGAAGAAAATGAATATCAAGATTTTTAAAAAAAATCTTATGTCCTTTTCTTTTTCTCTATTTTTTAAAGAGAAGAAAAAGACTAAGGTTATTTTTACAAAAAAAAATAATAACAATAACAATAAAAGTAAACGAAAGCAAAAAAAAAAATCTTATATATTTATTTCTCTTCCTCTCTACCTATAAGGACAAAAAAAAAAAATCAAATCTCAAAGGAAATTGCTTGTCAATGAGGTGCAGATCTTTGGGAGAGCAAATCCCTACCATATGCAACCTCTAACAAAGTCTATTTCAACACGAGATTTTAATTGCTAAAGAGAAACATAAAAAAAAAAAGTATAGGAACAAAGAAAAGGGTAAAGATACTAACGTAATGAAATAAAAACATACCTTTTTGCAGAAACTTTTCTTCCAATTGGCAGAGATTCTATAAAAATAAATAAATTTTCTCTAACAACTTTTCTCTAAAGATTTTTTTGTAAAACAATTTTCTCCTCCCCTTTTCCAAATGACAAGGGTTCCTATTTATAGAGTCGGGGTGTACCACAAATTAGGAAAAAAATAATAAGAATAAAATAAAATATTGATATTATATTAATAAGTAAATTTATTTTTTCCTAAAATAAAAGAAATGAAATATTATGGAATTTTTTCAAAATGAAAATGATTTATTCTTTCCTAAAATAAAAGAGATGAAATATTATGGGATTTTGTCAAAATGAAAATGATTTATTTCTTCCTAAAATAAAAGATATGAAATATTATGGAATTTTGTCAAAATGAAAATGATTTATTTCTTCGTAAAATAAAAGATATGAAATATTATGGAATTTTGTCAAAAATAAAAATGATTTATTTTTTCCTAAAATAAATAGAAAAAGATTTTATTTAAAATAAATTAATTTTTCCTTTTCCTAAAATGAATTAAAAAGATTTTCTTAATTCCCTTTTTTTTAAATGTTAAAAAAAATGATTTTATTAATTTATTTCTTTTTTCAAAAATAAGTTAAAAGGAAAATTTTATTAATTAACCTTTTTTAAAAAAATGAAAAAAAAAACAATAAAAAGATGTAGAATAAAATTAGGTTGCTACAGACCTATTTTCAAAGAAAATCAACAAGCCTAAAGGTTGTACACAAAGAAGATCATCAAATACAAAGGTCAACCATCCAAGAAAATCAACAAACATAAAGATTGAAACTCATGTATTTAAGAGAAAACATAAGAGGTTAAAAATTAAAGATTATGACACTTATATTACAAATCAATAAATTAAGTTCATTACTACACGAATTAAAATTCTTTTGAAATCTCATATGAACAAATTTTTTTAACATATTTTCAAACAAAAATTACTTAGATGATACAAACTCAAACAATTTTACAAGTTGAATATTAAGAATTGGAACACTTAAATAGAAATGGAAATAAAATACAAATAATTGTTAAAATAATATGTTTTGACAAAATTGAGGTATAAATTTTGATTTTTTTCCTTCTAAAAATTGTTTTTGTGGTTTTTTTTAAGAATAATAAAAAAACAAAATATATATACTTCAAGGAAAAAAAATAACTAAAAAGCAAAAACCACTACATTTGATTTTGTTATATAGTGTAAATATTTTGTCATTTTCTACAATTTTTTAATTTTTTTTATTAAACCTTTGTCAAGTAATAGGTGATTAAATTTTATGATAAATGGACACTATAAACCTTCGATTTAAGAACCCTTAGAATTTGCAAGAACGTGGCGAAATAAGAAATTGAGTTAGTAGAAAATATGAAAATAAAATTCTTTGGAAGTAAGTGATCAAAATAGATTCAAGTTATTTTTCTCGGTTTGTTGTTGTTAGTTAGAAAATTTATGGGCAAATAGTTTTGAATAAAGAAATATGAACAAGGGGAAGGTAAAACATGGAATTTTTGGGTAATACACTTGAAGAAATTTGGCCTTTAATGTCAGGTGGAAAAAAGGAAAAATGAATTTTAATGTCGTTTTTCAAAAGGCGGATGTTTAATGTCGATTTAAAATCGACATTAAAGCTATCTTTTATTTTTTTTTATTTTTGTAAAATTATTTTATTATTTAAAATATATATAAGTTAAGTTTAGGGTTTGTTGATTGTTTTAATCCACTGGCAGCCGCTTCCATCCCTCTTCCCTCTATCTCTCTTCATCTGCACATCACACATCTCATCTTTCCTTCGAGCTCCATCTTCCATCTCCTTTTCTTCCATCTCTTCAATCTCCAGCACTAGTCGACTGATCGGTGAAATATACATTTGTAAGTATGGATCGATGATGAGCTTTTTTCTTTTGATTGCAGGATTTCTTCCCTTCTTTGAAGTATATTTCTCTTGTTGGAAGCGTAAGAGATGAAAGAAATATCTGCAGTGTTTCGGAACCTCCGTCACTGATTTCTGACGAAAAGAAAAAAACATAAAAAGAAACGAAAAGAAAAAGGAAGTGAATATATGAATTTATTTATGGTTAATTTTCATAAATATAAAAAAACATCAAAATATTTACGGTTCATGTAACAAAAACAAAGAGCTCATAAAGCCAACAATTTTTTTAAAAAGTATTCTAGGCTTGCCCTTGTCGCTTTTGAGTTTCCAATTACTTCCTTCTTCCTTTCCATCTTCTTTCTTCTCTTCTTCTTCTCTAATTTTTTTTATACATCTTCTTTCTTCTCTTCTTCTGCAATTTTTCTTTTTCTTTCCATATTCTTTCTTCTCTTCTTCTGCAATTTTTCATCTTCTTTCATTTTGTACTATTTTTTCGAAGTGTTATTTGGTTCAAGATCATGTACCAAATATAAAATATCTTTAAAAAAATCATTTGGATATTGGTACATGATCATTTAGATTTGACTACACGTATAGCCAAATTTAAACGATTGTGTACCAAATATAAAAGAAAATAAATATGTTATATTTGGTTCACGATCTTGAAAAAAGTTGGAATATTATACACAATCGTTTAGATTTGGCTACATGATCATATAGTCAAATCTAAACGATTGTGTACCAAATACAGCTGAATAGCCAAATATAAACGATCGTGTACCAAATATAAATATTTAATATTTTGGTACACGATCGTTTATATTTGGCTATTTGGCTATGTTTCATACATGATCATTTAGATTTTTACACAATCATTTAGATTTAACATACGCAATCCATTTAGAAGAAGAATTACGTGTGTGGTCAAAGTTGACTGTGGGCATTTTTGGTATTTTTCATTATGGGCCTGTGAGTTTTTTCCATTTTCAAAATTGTTTTATACAGTGTAAATATTTTGTTAGTTTTTTATATTTTTTTAAAAAAATTGTATTTATATATATATTTCTAAGTAAGTTAAAAGAAATGGAAAAAAGGAAAATGATAGAAGAGAAGAGGAAGAGGAGAAGGAAATTAAAAAAGAAAAGATTCCCTCAACCACTAAAGATTTTTCTATTAAATTCTCCTCCATCTTTCATCATTTCTTCTTCAAAATTCAGAGGAAATTCAAGAGAGGGCTCAAAGGAGGAAGAAGAGGAAGTGTACTAGAGTTTTGAGGCTGAAGAAGGAGATGATGAAAAACCTAAAGAAAGAGGTAGCCATGGCAGAAGCATGATGTTCATAGACCATCTCTAATTTTTTTTTTAGTTTGAGTTACACAAGAGAAATTGAAAGGTGAGATTGATTTTTTTTAAAATTCAACTCAATTTTTAACAAGTTTCGTGAATAAAGCTTGGACAAATTATGAGGCTAAATGGATGATTTGGGAAGCAGAAAACAAGTCACAGATTTTTCACGTCATTCTAAGAAGCCTTTGGTTTTTAAAGTAGCCTAAAGTGTATAGATGAAACTAAAAGGTCTATTTATTATGGTTCAAAATATTATTCAATTTTCAATAACTTTCATGAAGAACTTTTTAGCCAATTCGAACTAGAAGTATGTTTAAAGTTGGGAGGAATGTAGGAGGTTGTAGAGAATGCGATTTTGGAGTACCTATATTTTAGGAGATTTTTGGAGAAATCCAGAAGAAATCTCATTTTTACTTCTTCAAGTAAGTTGTAGAGAGTTCCAAAATGTATAGTTTGATATAAATTACATTAATTTTGATTGAGGATTGAAAAAGTTATGAGTATTTGAAGCTTGCCTACTAAAGCTAAAAATTTCTAGGAAAAGTATGAGTTATGATTTTTTTTTTTTGTTAAGTGTAGAATTCATAGGCGCCATAGTTTATGTGTCATCTTAAGTTATGATAGAAAGATAAGACTATTTAAGATATGATGCTTGAATTTATATTGTTTACAGACCAAGAGGAAATAGGTCAAGTTTACAAGTCAGGAAATGGGCTCAAGCCAGCTGTGAGTGACACTTTGTTTTAGAAAGCTATTTATTAAACATGGTTTCAAGCTACGCAAGCAATAACTTGTGAGTGAGAAAATGTTTTCTAAATGAAGTTCTTAAATATATTTTACAAGCTATTGTTCAAGTAGGCTTTGGAATAATTATTGAACTGTACTGATTATTATATCTCAATTTACAAGCATGGTTTTAGAAAGAATTTGAGTATTTATCTAAAAATATTTCTAAAGCATGAGTATAGAAATGTTTTCACAAAGCATGTATTTATTGATAAGTTATTGATGAGATTTGTAAGTAATGATTTAAGTATGTTTAAAGTTTCTAAAATAAAATTGTTTAGTACTATTTTAGAAGGATACTTGCAAATGCATGAGTTGATGAGAAAGGCTTTAAGTAAGAAACTCATGTTGTTCTATATACCGAGTTTTCGACGGTGAATATGCACATTGAGGGATATGGTGCTTTGTTGACCATTTAGCCAGCTACTATCAAGTTCAAGTAGAGTAGTATGAACAAAGTTATCCTATCTTGACCAAGATTATTAGATCAAGCACGATAGGTCGAGCTAATTACTATCGTGATCGAGTTTCCAAAGTATAGAATAAACAGAGATAAAAGGGAGAATTATTTCAAAAAAGAAAAAACTAATGGAGCTAAGTAAGCAGAGATTTATTTTAGAAAGAAAAGAGCATTTGAAAGACAAAAAGAGTTTAGCATAAAGAAGTTTTAAGATTTTATATTCTCTGAATGATTTATGGAATTGAGTAAAATTTATTTATTTCAAAAGTATGTTTTATAAAATCGTCACTCACTATGCTATTTAGCTCACCGTCACTACTACAAATTGGCCTTCTTTGATATGCAAAGCATGTCAAAAAATGTACTTTGATGATAGGCCCATCAAATAGGCAGATATCAAGAAAGTCTAACCATCAAGAAAACTAGTCTTCTTGATGGTCAAAACATGTCATCAAAAACTTTTTCTTGATGGTATTGATCATCAAGAAAGGAGACTTTGATGTTTTTTTTCCATTAAGAAAACTGAAAAATCCATAGTATTAACCATCAAGAAAGGAGACTTTAATGTTTTTTGCCCACCAAGAAAACTGAGAAATCCATAAAGAAAATCGTTTTCTTGATGGACAAAACATGTAATAAAAAACATATTTTTTCTATTTTATGAAAAAACAATAAATTTCCTTTTATTTTCTCGCCACCCACCCTAAGTTCGTGCTTTATGGCATCTTCATGATCTTCATTTTCTCTCAATGAGGGTTATCCTAACAATTGTAACATTGATATCCCAATTTATAAACGACTTCTATAAATTTTTAATGTAGGAGTGAAGATTTGAACCCGAGACCTCTTGTCCATAGATATATAAAGTTGCCAGTTGAGCCAAGTTCATATTCTACAACCTCTACAAATTTTAAAAACCCTAAATTACAAACTTTTAATTTAACTCATTAAAGTTGAACACAATAACTAATTTAATTTTGATAAAGTTACTTATTTCAATCTAATTATAATTACAACAGTTAACTTTTAAAAAAAAGTAATAAAGATGTATAGACAATAATAATTGGAAATAAAATAGTAAAGCTTTAAGAATATTATTGATGAATATTGTGTTTTCTGAGTCCGTTATCGAGGGTCCGAATTTCGTGCTTTGTAGAAAATAGTTTTTTCTTGATGGCCATTATATCATTTTTTATGGTTCTTTCCCATGATGTTATCCTAAACCCAAAAATTAAATTTTTTTTCTTGATGGGTAATGCCCATCAAGATATCATTTTTCTTTATAGACCTTGTCCATGATCTTTTTTTTTTTTTTTTTGTTTTTGGCTTTGACCATCAAGAAATCCTAAACTTATCAAGAAAATTCTAAACGCATCAAGAAATCCAAAACAAATATATCAATTTTTTTTAATGATTAACATTGCAAATAAAGAAAATTCATTCCTTGATGGGTCTCGTCCATCAAGAAAACCTATCTAAGACGATGAGCATTGCCAATCAACTGCTATATTATCTTTGATGTTTATTGTCCATTGAGAAATAGTTTTCTTGATATTTGTGAACTATCAACAAAATTAAGGGAATTTTGTCCATGAAGAAAATAAAAAAATCCATATTTTTTTACGTTTTTCATATTTCTTCAACAAAATAAGGAGACTTTTCTTGACATACATTACCATCAAGATAAACATTGTATCAAGAAAAATATTTTTCTTGATGGTCCTTTGCCATGGAAATTAAGAAATCAAAATTTGGGTGCGTCAAGAAAGACCAAATTTGTAATAGTGCATTTCCAAATGTTTTTTATTTTCCAGGAAGTCATCGTAATCCAAAAGCCTGACAGTTGTTTCCACTCTGCTGTGCAAGGTGTTGATAGTTTTGTTGTTTTGAGTTAGTATTTAGGTTCATCTATATTATGTACATAAGTTATGTTTAGGGTTAAGTTAGTCAAAAAGTTTAATTTCCATTTGGTTTAAAGTGTTGTCTGTAATCCATGACATTTAGCCTTAACTTGTTTTGAGAATTATGTTTTGAAGTTGTTAATCTATGTTTATTATGTTAGTCCGCTACATAAGTCAATTTATTCAAAGTTGTTTAACATTCCAAAAAGATTTAGTAGTCATGGTCAATAAAATAATATGAGTTCTTCCATTAAAATAGTAAGAGTTGTCAAATCAAAAATTAATAATAATAAAAAAGATTAAAATATTATTTTAATTCCTATGCTTTAGAGTTTTTTAATTTTAGTTCATATACTTTAAAATGTCCAATTTAGTCTCTAGATTTTACTTTTTATTAGCATTATTACTATAAATTTATAAGATGTATTTATATGTTACGTTTCTTCTTTTTTTTTTTTTCACATGAAATTATTGTGAAATAATTTAATTAATTTCAATAAAAATTAACTTTGAGGAACTAAACTTAAGATTTATTAAAAGTAAAAGAACTAAAATTGAACATTTGAAAGTTCAAGGACAAAAGTTTACAAATTTCAATGTAAAGAGATCAAAATTGTATTTTAACAATAAAAACATGAATTTGAGTATTGGTTAAATTATATTGCTTAAAATGTAGGAACATTTTTAAAAATAGCAAAATAAATTAAAATATCTACAAGTTATAGTAAAATTTTAGATTCTATCAATGATAGTTTTCTATCACTATAGTATATCAATAACTACTAGTGATAGAATTTACTATAGGTTATAAATATTTTGTAAAATTTACTATTTTTAAAAATTTTCCTAAAAATACTCTAATCATTAATATTGGTTGAAATGTTCAGACATGCGCTCCTTTTAACCACAATCACAAATTTTGTCACTCTTAGTTTTTCTTTTCACTAATAATAAAAAAATTTGGTATGTTTTAAACCAAATGAAAAAGAACGATAAAACTAAGAAATTAAAACTAAAATCGAAAAGCACAAATAACTAAAAGAAAAATACCTTGTGTGCAGTTCTTTCAATAAATAAATAAATGCTTTTGTGTAGTTAGAGAGTTGCATTAACTAAAAACGTGTCACGACTCATGTGCCAGATGACATTTTATTTTTTGTAAAAAACATTTTTTCCGTAATTTTGTGTGTGTATAAGACGCAGAAGGTAGATAACCCAGCCTAAGATGACCAGAATTGTAGATATATAAAATTATAGATATTCAACATTTTTAGGACCTATCAGATTCTGGTTTATGTTTTTAAATTTAATAAATTCAGTATGAAAAATGATACTGTTAAAATATTCTTTAACTATACCACATGCATTTAACTACATGTTTAACTAAAGACAAACAGAAATAAAATGCGCAACACTTTGGTAACCCAGTTCGGGAAATGTGCCTACATCTGAAGAGCCTCTTTGCTCAGATAAGGAATATTATTAAGATTCATCATCAATAACAAGTCTCACTAGTTACATAAACAATAGTTATCACAATAACTAACACAAAATTAGGGCTCCCCCTAAATTATCACATGAATCTTGTAGAAGACAATCTTAGGCTCCCCTTGAATTAGTGAATTGATCCCTCAACTCAAAATCCTCTGTGAATATTCCTTCTCTTCTTTATACGTTCAAATAATGCATAGTAAATTCATAGACAACTACATTAAACCATCATAGAAGAATCACCTAGTAAAGTTGTCTTCTTTGCTTGGACGCTTCGATAGTATTCAACACACACTGCTTTCTTCGTCAACCTCAACCAACGTCAAGATATGGATATATATCTTCTCCAAGAATCTTTCTCAACAAAATCACATATTCCTTTTTTAATGGAAATAACCTTAACCAACAAACAGAACTTCTTATATATTAGAAAGATTTGGTTATTTAATAAATAGGTTACGAAGAAGAATATTTAATTGACAAAAACACAAAGTCAACATAGTAGATATGCATTTAGCAGACAATCTGAATTCTATTTCTGAAAACTCTTTTTAGAATTTACACTAATTCAATCACAAAATTAGAAAAACAACTTTTTAATGTTTTTATTATATCTAGAATTTGTATTTAACATTTTAGAAGGTGAAATTATATTAAACATATATAAAAACAACATGTAAAAATACAATATGTCATGTTACAAACTCAATTCATATTTTAAAATATAATATGTACTATGTAATGTACATTACACAATACATATTTAGTCCCTATGGTTTTTAATTATATAAAATTTTAATACAAAATAATAATTATATAAATCATATTATAATACAAAATAATAAATGTTCGGTCCCTGGGTTTGAAATTAGGGGATTTGGCATTTGAAGCCAGACCCGTGTTTGGACACTAAGAATAAAATTTATGGAATTAAGATTCCAAACCCATGAGTTTGCAATATGTTTTTTTTAGAAAAAAAAAATTGAATGTCATATGTTTTAGAAAATTTTCACTTCAACATCTTATCGATGATCATTGATGATCTTTGGCAACAAATGTTAGCGAACTTCACGATCAACCACGATGATCGATCGATGGTCACAACAATCGATCTTCTTAATTGTCGACTCCAGATCATCTTCATCGTTGGTTCTAGATCGTCTTAATCATTGATTATCAATCATCTTGATCGTAAGTGATCAATCGTCTTGATCGCTGGTGACCTACAACTTTAGACGTTACTATCGTTGAGTGAACATCTTGATCGATGACAGTCAATTGTTATCGTTAATTATCGATATCATGCCTATTAACAAACGATCGTAGTACTGGTCAAAATGATCAATAGCTGTGACCCTTGACGACTGCTTGTCGTGATGGTCGACGACCAACCAATCATCTTAAGATTGGCGACCATTGATCGTCTTCACCAAGGCTTCTACAACTATTTCCCATGGGATTTAATAGGAAAGACTACACAAGCCCATGGATTACATTTTTTTTCTAGTTCAATCTAGAAAATTCATCGACCAACTCTAAGCACCACCCCTTTTTTTTGACAATTTTGCCGACCAACATCCGACCACCAACTTTTGCAACCGCTGCAAACCTTGAAAAACTAATAAAATGAATTTTTGAAAAACTATTTTTTTTAATCATTCCAAATACACCTTGAATTTAATCGCAATAATATTTTTTAAAATACACATTTTTTCATTCTTCTATTTTCTTTTCTTTTGAAGCTTTTTTAATAATGATTATTATTAGATTCATCTTTTTTCTTATTATCTATTTTCACTTCTTTATTTAAAATTAATCTTTCTTTCATTTTAGAAGATTTTTTTTTATTTTGTTATATTTTTTCAAGGTGAAAATTGATGACCTATCTGTTGTGATCTTGTGTATAGATCAAATATTAATGTACTAGTAATATAGTGGAAATTGTAAATATATATCACATATATACATATGGTTTATTTTGAGTTTACTAACACTTTATTTTTTTCATTAGTCAATTTAACATGAAGAATTAAGACTTATTTGGATTGATATAAGAAAAAAAAAGTTTTTTTTTTTATAAAAAAACTCATTTTTATTTAAACTCTTTTAACAAAAGTAGTTTAAAATACATTGCAAGTATGTCATAGGAAGACAACTATAACTATGGCTAAATGTAGCTCTACTTGTCTTTCGCTTTTGCATGACCCTTTTGGTTATGATTATTTTGAAACCTATAGTTAGACCCTTTTTAATGTTGCTTAACTAGAACTTTCGTAAACTCCATCCGATTACATAATTTGTTATATTTTGTGAATAGTTTGTAATATTTTTAATTAGACCATTCATGTTAATACAACTGTAATCAAAATTATTGTTATCAAATATTAAATTTTCTCATTTTTACATTATTTTCATTAAAATAAATAGAGTCAAAAAGTTGAATTAAAGATAACAAATATGAAAAAAAAATCAATTAAAATCTGGATACAAAATAAATTTAGGTCTTACAATTAAATAATGGCAGTTTTAAAAATAGCAAAATAAATTAAAATACTTACAAGTTATAGCAAAATTTTGGATTCTATAAATAATAGCAACTGATAGACTTCTATCACTGATTATCAATGTCATTGATAGAAGCATATCAATGGCTATTAATGTTTATTATTGATAGAATCTGAAAATTTTGCTATATGTTATAAATAATAGTATTTTTGACATCCTCAAATAATAATCCTTTTGTTAGGTCTATATTTTTGTCAATTAAAATATTGAGTTTATTAACAAACAAAATCTCCCTAAGATATAGGTGGTTGTTAAGGATTCCTTTAAAAAAGGAACCTAAATTAAATCTTGAAAGGATGATATATATTGTT
>JBBPDI010095411.1:0-11410 GCA_037974545.1 Cucumis variabilis | reverse complement strand
AAACCTATACAAGTTTATAATCAAACCATTTGAATTGGATTGGATTAGGAATATGGTATTATGTTTAGAGGTGGTTTACCTGTGTGATAAATGGGTCTGGTTGGCCAATTGTATAGAGTTGACCAACAACAGCAATCTTGTTCTTCACGGTGGGATCAGAACTTTGGTGAACCATGTGGAGTTCCAAGTCATACCTGATGGGTTGACGATGTTAACCACCAACAATTTAGAATCATATGATGGTTTTGTTTTGTTATATCCATTTTACTAATTTTAGGGTCAAAATAAGATGGTTTTGTTTTGTAACATCTTTTTTATTCAAAAGAAATACCTTCTTCCATTGATGGAATGCTCTGAAGGTGAGTGCCAATGGGATTGTTGAAGATCATAAACGTCGGCGTTTATCTCAATTGATCCTGGCTTACCATACCAATATACCTGCATCCACATTAAACAAAATCAGAGGCTTAGACAAATTACACAATATAAACATAGATGAACAAAGAAGGGATCTGTCGATTTTCTTACAGAAATATCATGGCCCCTATTTTTTACGGTTGCATTGCAAGGATAATAGCTTCTCTTTAGCTCTCCCAACTGAGGAACAATCTTCACTCTCTGGCTTGATAAATCTATGGGAGATTGCAATTCCCCATTATTACAAGCTTCCCACTCTTTCTTTATCTTCCCCCAATGTCCTGGCCCTTTCTGACTCCCTTCTACATAATCAAATTCTCTCTCGTCCTCTGCAATCCAACGATTTTGAAATACAGATGTCAACATTTAAGCCCAACTCTAGCTTCCATCTCAAGATTTTTTACAACTAATTTTACAAATCTTAACAATTCAGATGAAAACAATACGTCGATTAAATAGAAACCTAAATAGACGGTCTAAACACAAGGAGCAGAAACCAAAACAAAGTTGCTGCAGTGAAGAGTTTACTAAAACGGTGTAAGTAGTCCAACCAAACAAACTACATCTTCCATCTCAAAACACCTAACGCCTATTCTTACACAGTTAAATGAAATACATACACCAAAAGATTCAGAAGACAACCGTCCTCGCCGATTGAAAAAAACGGATAGAATTAGAAATTACAAAATCCAGCAATGTAGACAGATATAGGGGTAGCGGTGAAGAGCTTACCAACTTCTTGAGCTGAGATTGACGATGAATGAATGAAAAACAGCAAAATGAAGAAGAGAAGGATGGGTGTACTAAAAAATTTCATGGTTTAACAGAATGGAGGAGATTATTAGGAAGATGAAGGAGTGTGGAATCGGAGTTGAAATATGGTTTGTTGTATCAGATTATGAGAAATAAATAAAGATGGAAAGAGAGAACGGTGGGGAAATTTCTAGGGAGGTTCTAATGAAATGGAGAATGAAAGCTTAAAGTTGATAATAAAAAAGAAAAAGAAAAAAAGAAGAAAGAAGAAAGAAGAAAGAAGAAAGAAGAAAGCCGGAAGCGCTGATTCTGTTGGGACTTTGGTAGTCATTTTCAGGTGCTTTTTTGACTCCTTTTGTTTTTTTCTTTTTTTCTTTTTCTTTTATTAAATAAGTTTGTTTACCGTGCATAACAAAATATTAAAATAAAGTAAAAAAAAGTAAAAAAAATCATCAAAAAAAATTCTTTAATTTATTTAAACTTTTTACTATATTTTATAAATAGTTTTACTATTTTTATTCTTACAATTCAGTTATACTTAACAATATTTTGAACCATATCCATAAAAAAAATCACTTTTTTAGACAGAAAAGAAAAAAAAAACTTTATTTCAACTTTGAAATTATTCTTGTAAGAAAAATTGTTATCTTTTTAAAAATATATACAAATTATGGAAAACATCATATCTTGAATGAAGCTTATCTGTGATGAACATAGTACTTCAATTGTTTGGAGATAATTTATGTATTTATATCTCATATTCAAAGTATATTGGTTTAGTTGAATTGTTTATCATATTGATTAACCGTCCATTCATTTGAGAGAGTAAGTAATGGAATTGATTAAGATTTTTCTTTATTTTAATTATTAATTATTTACATGTTTTTTATTTTAAAAATTAAATAAATTTAATATTTATATTGATTTAACTCTCCAAGAACTGAGACGTGCAAACCATCACACGAAAAGGAAGAAAGCGCATCTACCCATTCGCTAATTCATCTTCTAAGCCAACCCCGAGGAGAGGACTCTCTTTCAGTTGAAGAAACCCACTACGCAAGGAGTAAGGAAAAGAGGCAAAAGTCAATGAATGAGTAGACACCCCTTTCTCTTTCAGCTAGATAAGTTCTTGTTTATTAACAATATTGAATTGATTAGCTTGGTTGCTGAGATAGATAGGTTTTCTTAGAAAGATAGATAGATCTCCAAGAATTTCCCGTGGGCCAAAGAAAAAATCAAAAAACTAATCCCATGTCGTATACAGAGAAAAACTCTGGCTACTTTATACTAACTTGACAGAGTTAAATCGAGAAGGCAAGCAAATTGCTGTGCCGGAAAAGTTTTAGGAAAAAAAGCACAAATGAGCGAGAACGAAAACATAAGGAGATTTATACTTATCACTCTTTCTCAATCCGGAAAATGAGAAAAAAAGAACATCCAGCCGCAAAAGATTAGTTCCAGAGTAGAGAAACTTTTCCAGTGTACATCTATCGTAGTCGCCCGAGAGAAGCACCAAAACGGTGAAAAGTCACCACCACATCACTATCTTGAATGAATATCAATATCGTTTTCCTTTAAACGTTTTTGTTTGTGTAAAATTAAAAAAGAAAAAAGAAAATTATGGCAAGAACCAATTCCTCAAATTTGAATATGAAATATAATAACTAAGAACATAAAGATAAAAGAGAACGTGAGGTAAGCGTCCCGCCCTCACGTTTACTTGTAATTTTCTTTTTCAAAACATAATTTATAAAATAATTGAGGTGGGTCAAAATTTCCCTTATGTATTAAAAATAAAAGGTTAAAAGTTTAGAAAGAAAATTGACAACTTTATTATTAAACACTAAAATGAAAACCGACAACTTAATTGAATGTGTTAACATAAATTAAAAGAAAATTGTAAAAAATAAAACAAAATATTTACACTTTTTAGAACCATCACCGTAATAAATTTAATCTCTGAGTAGTTTTATTCATTATTCGTGTAAATAGTTTGTTAATTGTTTGTATTTTTTTATAAAAATCTTAAAGTAAAATTACATTTAACGAATAATAAATAAGAAAACACTTGGAATTTAAAACGAAGAAGTTACTGTCAAATTTATTAAATGATTAAAATAAAAGCATACCATAGATCGATGCATTTGGTAACAAAATTAATGATGGCTCCAAATAAAGATTAAAATATTGGTCCAATTAAAAATTGGAGACACAATTATAGCGAATCATATATTTGGAATAATTCTTCCTCTTTAGAGTTGGGATAATGACATCGAATATCTTAATCTTCGACATAATTAAAATTTAATGCAACTAAAGTCGTCTATGTATCTCAAACTTTCACATTCTAATAAATAATACTTATCTAAAATTTTGTATTTTATTTATTTTTCCATAACATTTTAAAGTTTGTATGCATAATTGAAACCTATAATTTACTAATATACTTTTTTATGGCCTTTTGGTTTCTGTTTCAGTTGTTTTCTTAATTTGTGTATTAAGTTCCTATTTTTATTGTTTTCTAAACAAAGTTAGATATATACTTTTACTATAACGTGTCCTTTGTATTTAGTCTAAAAACAAACTATTCTTTGCAACATTTGAGAATATATATATATATAACTTCGTATGAGTGAAAATTCAATAATTTTAATCAAGAATCAAAATATTTTGGTATCGATGAAGATTTCGTAATCCTAAACCCCAAACAAAACCTTAGCAAGTTAAGATATTCAATAATTTTATTATATATGGACAAAATACTTACAATTTTAATTTGTTTTTCAATGGTTTTGTTTTATGAAAGGTAAATAATTTGTTAATGACAAGTATACGAAAAATGTAACTATCAATAAAATTTATGAAACTAGATTATTTCCACATGTGTGAAATTACCATTAAATAAATAAATAAATAAATTATATAAAATAAAAACACATTTCATTTTAGAGAAGTTGCATCAAAATATTTAGAAGAAAAAGAACAACTAATTATACCTATGTTTTTCATATTACAAATATGACAAGTAATTCGTGATATGAAACAATTATTAAACGACAATCAAAAGTTTGAAGTTTGCTATTTTTACAATTTAAAAAATGCAGTGACATATACTCTATTATTATAGGACTGTTTTTACAATTTAGAAAATTCACTTTATTTCGCATGCAACATTGATTAAATATATTATTCAAAATGATTGGCGTGACAAATTAAAAATCTATTTTTCTTCATTGTTAGGAAAGTATTATATTACAACGTGGGGGTGCACTTGGTACTCTCAAATTTCTAGAATCTCGATTAATACATAAAATAGAAAGGAGTTTTACATGGAAGTTAGGTGATCCAACGCGTCAACATTTGCAAGCTAAGACAAGACAAGACGGTGGCGTTTTGAGCCTTTGAACAAATTTTTATAATAATGATTAATTATTTGGCTTCTTCTAATAATTTAGAGAATAAAACTTTTCCCATTTGTAATTTTATATATTCAATCCAACAATATTGGACTTCTCTTTTTCCAAAAATAATAATATTGGACTTAGCTTCTAGAATATATTAGATCCTCTTTCTTTCTTCTTTCCTATTTTAGAATTTTTAAATATAGGTTGCAAGAAAAAGAAAGCCAGAAAGCATATAGTATAGTATTAAAATAGCAATCAATCTCATAAATAACTTCTAACGTGATCATAGTGATGCAAAAGACAACTAACATATACACTAGTTTAATATTATTTCCATAGCCTATTTAGATTTCTAGGTCAAAATATCAATTTTAAATGTATTTAGACTCTAAAATTAAAAAAATATGTAAGTGGAGTTTGATATGTAATTGATTTCGTTTTTTATTTTATTTATTTATTTGTGATGTTTGGAATTAGAAGTAGAGAGTTTGAATTGAATGATCTTTAAAGTTTATAATTTGTTATTGTAATTTCAAAATGGAAATACGAGAATAAGCTTCTTTGATGCGATCAAAACTAATCTTTGTTGTGTAAAAACTTGTTTCTTAGATGTATTAAAGCACGATTAAAGTGATTTTGATGAGTTTAAGATCACTTTCTAACATTCGAAATTTGATTGGGAGCATCACTGAAGTCGAGAAAACTTGAGTTTAGTCTTTTATACGTTTGCAAGTGCCTAAATTTGAAGATGAGCTATGATGGTTGATTAGGAGAAAAGCAAAAGATAGAGGGTGGAAAAAAAGATACACAATATATAATAAACAAATCGAATAATTTCATTTTTTTTTAAATGTCATCTTAATCGTTTAGTGCGTCGTTTTGTTTCTAATAACATATTATTGATCAACTATTTATCAATTTAAAAAGTTATTTAAAAAAAAATATCTTTTAAATATAAGAAACTAAATTGTCTATTTTGAAATCTCAATAACTAAATAAATACTCATTTCAAATTTCGAAAAAGAAAAATATATTTTATCCTAACTTTTTATTAATTATTTACTTTCCATGTTGTACTTTGACCAAATGATACTTACTATAGGGCACAATTGGATTTATAATTAGGAACTAAGGTGATTTTAAAACAATTTATATAAAAAGGATGGAATTTTTGTTCTTATTTGAATGCGTCTTTGTAAGAGACGAATTCTGCCTTTTTTCCCCTTCTCCTTTTAATGTTTTCGTAACATTATTTTTATTTTGTATTTTAAATCAAATTCATTTCCATCAAACTTTAAAATAAAAATTGGTTTTAATGTTTCTTTACGTGTAATTTTTTTTACGAATAAGAGTATTTTTTTTTGAGATATTTTTAAAAATAACAAAATAAATTAAAATATTTATCAATAAAATTTTAAAATTTGTTATTTTAAAAAATTTTCTCTTTTTTCAGTCTGTTTGTTAAAATTAATTATTTTCTGATTTTCTTTATTGTTTCGAAGAAAATTATTTTTCAATTATAAATCAATAAAACTTCAAAAAAGAAATTGGTAAAATCTGAATTTATTCCTTTCATGTTAGTTTGATTAGTTAATTTAGGAAAATTTTAGAATCTACAAACATATATAAATTTTTAAATGGCTAATCAATCATAATGTATTAAAAAATTTTTATAAATATTTACACAGTTTGAAAAAAAAACATTAAAGTTTGTCCTTCTTTATCATCGTTTTCTTTATATTATTTATTATGATCTCCTTTTCTTTATCTTCTTCATTTTTTTCGTTTTTCTTATATTATCTACCGCCATCTCCTTTTCTTATCTACTCTATATTTTTTTTAAAAAAATTATTATTTGGTTGTTTAAGAGTGTCAATAAATATAAAATACGGTAAAAAATAATCGTTGAGATATTTAATTGGCATAGGCAAACAATTATTTTCCAAAAAAATCTAAATAATTACAAAAAAAATTGAGAAAAAATAGTTGAGATTTGGTTGTCCAAATTAAAACGATAAAATCTAAGACATTATGATGTAATAAAAAAAATCTTCCATTTAGGTATCCAAATTTAAACGAAAAAAAATCATTCATAAATCTAAACGATATTAGGTTAGGTGTCGAATATTTTGTATTTGTTGTATATTTTTTTAAAGACTCTAAAATTATAATATTATTATTAAAATGGATAATTAATTTAAACATTGTTACAGACAAAGCGAAGAAAATAGAGTTTGTTTAAATCTCTCAACCCCTCGAAACGAGGGAGAGTTATTTTATTTATAAAGTTTTTTTATGGGCTTTTGTGGATTTGGACTTGATTGGTCCACACAGCCTTTTGACCCTAACTACTGGACTTGGACCTTTATTTTGTGTTTGGGCCAAATGTAGCCTATTTTTGGGTCTAATAAACCTCAGCACACCCATCTTCTTATTTAATCAAAGCCTGACATTATCAAGATTTAATTATTGTAATAGCAACGATGTGAATACGATGATTACACGTGATAAATGTCAATGAAATTGACATTTAAGTTGATACATAAGTGTTAAAATGTTTGATATAATTAAAATTTATCATAACCCTTTTGTCAACTCTAGTCATTGGATCGATAAAAAATTTAATATGATTGAAGTGTTTTATAACCACTAAAAATAGTTTTTAAAACACTTTAAAACGCATTTTAAACATTTTTAATAAAACATTTCCAAATATAGCAAAAAAAATTTTTTTGCTATATTTTTATAAATATTTTTTGTTTTCTATTAAAAGCAAATAGTTTAAATAGACATTAAGATCAAATTTTATTTAAATACAAATTTTGGAGACTAAAAGTGATTTTTGTCCTAAAAATAATTATTTTCAAATATAAAATTTTCTAGTCACAATTCAAATTGAATTCAAATTGTCCCTCCCAATTCCAATAATACACACTTAGCCAAAAGAAAGGATCTTTTAAAGGATTCCAACTATTGTTTTAAACAAAGATACTTAGTTAACAATTTTAATTCAAACATTTTCCTTTAAAACAATTATACCAACCTTCGTAGTTCACAATCAAATGAAATCAAATAGTATAAAGAGTCAAAAAATAGCTCAATTGTATATAGAAAAAAAAAACAATTGCTACAAGTGAATGTTAGTTGAGTAACAAAAAATGGTTTTCAATTCATATTTCAATCAAAGTTAGAAAAAGAAATATAAACATAGCAAACTAATTGAGTAACAAGAATGCCAATTGAGGCTCAGTATCATAAATACTTTTAGTAGTGTCTCTTTTTGTTTTAGGAACGTTTTTTCTCCACTTAAAACTGATTTTCTTGTCGTGTAAAACATGAAAGGGTGTTAGAATGAGTGAAGCCATTTATCTTAAACCTTCAAATCTACCCCTCTCAAATACTTTGATATAAACATATCATTAGTTTCTTCCACTAATCTCACGAAGTCATAACAAAAAGTCAAAAGTTTAAAAAAAAAAGGTCCCATTTTGTCGTTGTATCTATTTAGTTTATAGCTACTACTTTGTGTGACATTTTTGTTGTATTTATTTCCATAGAGATGTAAAGAATAAAAATGCTAAGATTCAAAATGTTTCAAACATTTTAGGCAGTTTGTTTTTCTTATACATGTTCTTGTGGGTATTTTTATTATTTCATCTTTTAATAAGGATTTTTAACCCTAACAAAGAACAAAGGCTTAATAAATGAGAGGTTGTACTTTTATTTATGTGTGTTATCCTTAATTCTACTTTTCTCTTGTTTTCATTCATATCTCCAAGTTTGAACCTAGACTTAAACGAAATAAATGTTATCCTTAACTGTCAAAATTTTTAAATTGTCTTTATTAAATCACAAAACCTCTGATGAACAAAACTTATAGATCCGACACGAAGAATAAGTTACATTTTCTAGAAGGGATTTAAATGGATAGCAACTTTGAGAAATAGGAGTATATGCTGCAGCGGAGATATAATATAGAGGTAAGTCATAGTTAATAGTTAGGATGGGAAAATTGAGAGTTTTGGTATTTGGGGAATTTCAATTCTGTTTTGGTTTTTGATAAAGTGAAGTTTGAGGAAAAAGAGAGAGAGAAGAACAAAGGAGTGGGCAGGTTGTGGAAGTCATTATTAATCCAAAACCAAATCGAATACTTTTTCTTAATACACAACCAATAAAGTACTCAACATGTAATTTAGAAATCATCCGATTATTCTAGAGTGAAATATTATTTTTATTTGATAATACAAACACTATATCAATTGAACTATATTAATTTGACGACCAATATATCAAGACTAAAGCATTTATAATCTTAAAAGAAAGACTATGAGTGAGTGAATGAGAAAGAGAGAGAGGTTGTTGATCTCCGCAATCTAAGTAAGAAACACATTTAAGGTATGGCCCTCAATAAGCTAAGGTTAATTAATTAATTAAGTAGTTTTGTAACACCAAATTCAAACCTAACTTTAAAAAAATTAAAGAATTTGAGTACATAAAGGAAGGGTGTTGTAATAGTGATTTGTGTAAAGCCAAGAATTAAGGCTGTCTTGTTTAAGCATAATCCCATCTCTTTCTCTTTCTCTCTCTCTTATCAAGGAAGACACAACACAACGCTATCATCATCATCACATTTTTTAAATAACAATAATCACTCTCTTTACTCTTTATCTACCAAACATTGCTCCTTACACGACACCTTTTCTCTTCACAATAATTTAAAAAATTATTATAAGTGACGAAACTGTCGAAAATATTTATAAATATAATAAAATTCATAAATAATAGACATTTCTAAATACTAATAGTTTATTCGAATATATCGTTGGTAGATTGTTATATTTTGTAAATATTTTTATTGATTTTGTTATATTTTAAAACATTTCAAATACTAATTGTTTAGATAAGATGTTTATGTTTGATAATAAATGTATTTTGACAGAAGAGAGTGCCATTAATTGGCTCTTACTATAAAGTGTAAATTTTTTTAAAAAGAGGTGAAAATTCAAATGGGTCCATGAAATCTTTAGGTTCAATTATCATTTATCTTGTAAGATGGAGAGTGAATTATTATAACTTCCAATTAGTATAATTGGGTTATAATATTTTGTATTTTAGTATAGATTATTGTTAAAAAAAAAAGTAAAATCTGTACTAAATAAAATATCTTGAAATAGTACTGTTCACAAAAGTTTGTTTTAAGTTTGTTTCGTACGTATGATATTAAAAGTGATTTGGAAAGAAGCTAAACTGTGTTTAGCATTCGACCAAACATATTAATATGAAATGTTTATTTACTTACACACATACCCAAATTTTGAGTATTTTAAAATTGAAGTATGACAAAGTAAATGGACCAAAACATATATATTATAAAGCATAGTTTTATTCGCATAAACTTTTATTACCACCGTGACGTAGGAGCTTTAATTTCTTTAAATTTTATATTTTAAAAAAAGCACTTATAACTCAAACTTTTTTTCTTAAAGAAACAGATTGTTTTAATGTCATTCCAATTATTCAAATTACTACACTTTTCAATTAATTGAAAATGCATTAATTAGACAAAAATGAAAAGATTATAAGGATTTTTTTCTCCCTTTTTCTTTTCTTGGGGGTTTAGGCTTAGAAGTTGTGTTGGATCATGAGGGATAACATTATTTGTTGCATATATATAATTGTGAAGCTAATAGTTGCTAATATCAATTATTTGTCACATGAGAGATTCTTAACAATTTTCAAATTAAAACTGCTCCAAAAGTTGGAAAGTATATAAAGACACAACAATCTCTCTCAACATCATATCAAAAGAAAACATTATTGATAGTACTACTTGTTTTGTGGTGTTTTCAAAAGATAGTAAGGAAATTATAATAAAAGAAATTAGAAGTGTAGTCAAAGATTAAATATATCAGTTCACATACTGATATTAATATAATTGTAAATAAATATTAAATGTTAATAGTAAAGATCGATCAACGAGATTATCTTATAAGTATATCTAAAAACAGAAAAAAATTAACCTACTAATTTCAGTACGAATAAATATTAGAATGTACAAACTAACCAAGAACCTAACAAGATGTATTAAGATAATTAATTAATTAAATAACAAGACATATATATTATGTTATTTTAAGACATATTCATTTATGGAATATAAATATTGATATTGACGTATTTTAATACTTAGTTAAAGTATAATTTAAGCCTCTCATTCCAAGTTTAGTCACTAATCTTACAATTACTCTAGAATAACAATAACAATAATACTAGAGATTTAAAGTAATTAAGTATATTGTGGTTTGAGTCCAATGAAATTAGTTGTAAATCATTTTTAACAAAAGTTATATTTATTTGCACGATACTCGAAGTAATTTAAACACTCTATCTTTTAAATGTATGGTTGACTTTAGCAATTACTTGTACAATACCAAAAAAGAAAAAAGAAAAAAAAGTAACATTCTTTTCTTAAAATAGTCCAATTGAAATAAGAAGATAGTTAGAGAGATTTGAATTCACGACGTTAAAGTAAAATTCATTTGGCATGATTCACATGCTAGTAAAGTGTAAACTTTCTAACTTATTATTACAAATGTCACAAATACGAATTTTTTTCTTTTCGTTTTTCGAGTATAACACAACTGCAAGGTGTGAATCTTCTAACATTCATCTATAACAAGAATTTAATTGACAAAAATTAAAAAATATATATACCAAAGAGTTGGATTCTCCCATTCTTTTAAAAACTTTGTTGGTAACAAAAGACATTCTTGTAAAATCTTTGACAATGGAATATTTTGTAGATGAAAGAGTGGAGGGAAGGAATCTCTAACTTT
>JBBPDI010095373.1:0-44714 GCA_037974545.1 Cucumis variabilis | reverse complement strand
AAAAATGTCACGATTGGCCTATCCATAACAGAGAATAAATGTCATATATTAAGAATTTGTGACATTTTCTAACTGTCATAAATGAGTAAATTGTGACAGTTATTTGTTGTCATTAAAAAACTTATTGTGACAGTTATTAATAAATATCATGGATGGACTTTCCACGACTGACGATACTATGACTCTAAATAACTGTCATAGTTTTCTTCACGACAGAAAAAAACTGTCGTTATAGGCCATTTTTCTTGTAGTGTTTGTGTTTGGAGTGCATATTATTATAATTTGAGTTATATCAAAAGTGATTTTTTTTTTCACTATTCTTTTTTGTAATACACATATTTTCTTCCAAGTTATTTTCTTTAATCTTTTTAATTATGTTGTTCATTTAATAAATTTAACTATAATCTCTATAAAATCATTTCCTCATTTGTTCACGTGATCGTGTTTGAAATTATGTTAGAGATACATCCTTACAAATCATGGACAAATTTTAAAAGATAAGAAAACAACACAAAATTAAATTATTTAGTATGTGCTTAGTGAAATATAAATATATAAAGTTCCATAATATTTGTAATTAAACAATACAAACCAAGATAACAAGTTCACAAAATAAAAGTAGAAAGTCATAAAATCAGCAACTGGTCAAACATTATCTTCCAAGAGAACATTGCAATACTCTAATTTAAGTTCTGTTGGAATCGACAAGAATCCCTCTATGTGATTCACACTACGGAATATGATTTGCTTAAGCTTTACCCTCTCTTGGTTCCAAAGTTCAAGGATATCTTGTAACTGTTTCACGACTTTAGCACGCAATTCGACCTCTATTGCACACTTTTTTTTGCCAAACTACAATTGCCTTTATTGATCATTTGCAAATTCCATTGCATTCTCGATCACCTTTATGGTTTCATAATGTTGGCCACCATGTTTCCTCTAACTTTAACTTGAATAATTCCTTCCTTCACTTGATGACCTGCACGTGTTTCTAACATCTCATCTAGTGACATATATCCACTCCTTGGCTATATATCGTCGGGATGTCTTGATCATGTGAATCACCAAGAGGAACATCGTTAATTAAATTGTTTGGCACATAAGATCTCACATTAGCAAAGGTCTCTGAATGTGCCCCTATTGCTTAATCTTTGTCGAAGACACAGGATATCATCATAATATGGAAATGATTTATGTAGAAGGCCTTTGGCTATAGAATGACTTTGTACAAACATAATTCAGACAGATTTGTTGATGATTAGGATTATAAAAGTACATAAAATTGCACTGTCAAATTAATACTTTGACCCAACTATCAAACAACTCTCGTTCTGCGATGATGCATTGATATTCTTCTTTCCATCCAAACCCACTACACGATGCCCCCTCATTTTTACAATTACTTGGTAGATTTTTTTAAGGAATTTTCACACGATAATCTATAGTCGGTAATCCTTAGATATTAGTGTCGGGTAACTTCTCTGCCATCATCCATTGTAATTGGGCCAAGTACCCAAGTTGAAATGTCTCATTACCCAACCTCCATCCACCAAATGAAACCAATTCCACCAAGCACTCAACCAATTTTGCTTCTTCTTCTTTAGTTCATGTGTGTTTCGATGCTCTTGAAGAACTTGTCATTCTATTTTATATACACACAATTAAACAAAGTGAAGCAAGAGGTGTTAGTATTCAACATAATTAATTGTAGACAATCAAAATTATGTATTTAGTAAACATCACAATAAGAACATACATGAAGAGTGTTCCTAGTGCATACATTTCACAACACATTAGCAGTTTAGAACAAATGACCAAATAAATTCAAGCTTTGACAGTGATTAAAAGAGTATTAAGGCACTACTAGTTACGTAACTCCCAATCATCAAACATCGTATGAGCCAATTGATCCCTCCATTGACTCCATTCATCTGAAGTCTCAATGCAATTATTCTCTTCACCTTTAATTGTAGTGTAGGTCGAATCACCCTCATTCAAATCATCGATTATTTCACTGTTAGTCATCTCTCTATTGATAAGATTGTGTAGAAGACAACACGCCATGGTAGTTCAACATTGGATTTCGACTGGGTAGTAATTTCCTCTTAAAATTTTCCATCGATCCTTCAACAACTCAAACTCTCTTCCGATGACATTCTATGCCAAAGAATGATTCATGTTGAAGAATTTTCATGCAGTTGTTGGTCCATTACCTCCTCCACGCCACTCTGAAAGATGATATCTTTCTCCTCTACATGGGGCAAAAAAATCCTCAGCATTTGGGTACCTAGCAGCACATAGATAATAATACTCTGTTCAGAACTTGACTATTTCAATTCCCATCCTATGAATATAAATAGTATGAAGAGATAATACGTCTAGCTATTTACCCTTCGAAACCTTTAGTTTGTCATGTCTTGATATTGCATCTCTAAGAATTTAGGAATCAGCTGCCGATCCTTCCGTCCAGATAAAATAAACACAAAATTGCCTTTTGTATCGTAAATACCTAGTATATTTGTCACAACTTCACCCTTCCACATCCTATACCTTAGACGATCAATCGCACTGACATTTACCTTAATGTATGTGCCATCTACGTGCTAAGACAATTCTACGGTATAATAAAATTACAAGTATTCGTACGCATATGTAGGAAAGTCCAACTAACATCCAGACAATTGATATATACCTCAAACCATTTTCATCTTGGGTCCGTACACGAGTTTGCTGCTACCTAAGGTTTTTTGAATAACTCGTCATGTAGCCGTAAAAAAGCTAACAAGACGAGATTGAAATGTCTAAAAGTAGTCTCACCAGACCATACCAATTCCCTTTGTACTATTTGATTCTTCATGTCATGAAGTAATATATGTAGGAACATGGCAACCATCTCCTCCACATCTATAACTTCTATTCCAATTAAATCAGCAATCGCCCTAAGTAAATGGCATACAATGACAAAACATTTTCTATCCATTCTTGTACTCTGATGATAACAAAGATCGAACTCATGGATTAGTCAAACATATGCTAATTGTCTAATACGACGTCTACTATCGAATGATGTATGTTTTATCATCTTATGATCATTCAGTAATAATTCTAGTGTCATAAGTAACTGATGTTTTAGGAAGTTGTAAATATTATAAGTATCGTAACTAGTTCTTGTGGATCCATTATGTGATGACAACTAAGGACTTAAACATCAAAGATAGATCGCATGACGACAAACAAGTAAAAAATGTGTTTACTCTAACTTGGTCATTTGCTTAGAATAATTGCTATGTGAATTTATTAGTAATATAATCTAATTTAGTCAAACTTCCTAAACAGACTCTATAGTTTGTGTGTTATTCACAGTTTTTATACAAAATTATAATAGCCTAAGAATAGAATAGTTTGTGCGATCAAAGTATGTTTATGTGTGGTTGATCTAAAGAATTACATGGTCTAACCCTTTGAATTCCTTTTAAAAACGTCCTAAATGGACTCTATAAGTTGTGATAATAACGTTTTGTAAAGTTTTCTAATTAAAAATCTTTTTGTAACTAATCATTGTTGAATACAATAGTTTGTGTGTTACACATTCAAATGACAATTTTAGTTCAAATACTTAAATTAATCTTAAATTCATCACATAGTATAATTTATTGTTGAATTCTTCATTATCCATCATTTATATTCCTATACTTATGACTAATCAAATTTTACACTTTAAGAAAAAAAAGTTTCAAAAGATTTGGGTAGATTACATACAACCTCGAACATGTGTTATGAAAAGAAGTTAAGACTATTGAAATGTATGAAAGATGTTTTGCCATATTGACCTAAATACATTATAATGTAAAAAATTCTATCCAGAAATATGAAGGAGAAGACTATTGAAAGAAGGTAAAGGAGGATGATCAAGAATCCAAAACTTTTACAATTATGAGAAAAACCAAAGGAAAAAAATATTATAGTATATAATTCTATCCAGAAATATAACGTGCTATTTACAAATAAATAATGGTAAAAAATATCTTCCAAAAATGTAAAATATTGGTGTGTACGAACCTCGACTAACGAATTCTTATTCTTGACCAATCTAAAAAAATGTAACACAAAAAAATATTAGTCACTAACTTCGTTAAATAAAACACAATGACATTAATGATATTACAAACTAAAAAGAAGGATGGCATACCACTATTGTTGAACCCAACATCCACCGTATATTAGAAGAAATGTAAGACAACGATTATAAGATTAAAAAAAATTAGATTGGTCCAGCCTCAAGGTAAGAAACGCATTAGTTCAATCAAACATGAATTTCTTTTATAATGGACAACATTTGGGTACCAATCAATTGGAAAGCAAAGATGAGTTCAAAACAAAGAGAACAGAATTTGCATACAAACAGAACAAAAAAAAGGATTGATCCACCCTTATTGAGTGCTAAACAATTGCAAAGCAAAGATGAGTGCAAAAATAGATGATAGAAAGTTCATATACAATTGTTTGCATACTAAACAATTGGAAAGCAAACATGAGTGCAAACAAAGAAACATACCAAAGAATGATCATCAAACAATGATGGAATGAGGTTGAAAAATGGTTGAGTTATATTGAGACCATATATAATAGTTGGGTGAAGAAATCCATGAGATTGACACAAAACTACCCAATAGAAAGTACACAACACAGTTTCAAGATATTAACACAAGAAGTCAATGAGAATGTGTTGAAAAAATGGTTGAGTGAAATAGTGACTACCAACTATTCTCTATAACAAAGTAAGCAAGTAGGCTATATAGTGGGGATAAAGTGGAAATTTTCTTTATTTCATATGGCAGATAATCAAAATTGTAGAAAAAAATTCCTTCAAAAGAGGGGATAAGGGATATGGTTAGGGGTGTAAGAATATGAGTTGAACCCGAATAACTCGGACTACCCAACCCATATTTTAACATAACCCAAACCAACCCTTATAATATGGGTTGGGTTGGGTTAAATTTTCTTTTTTCGGGTTGAGTTGGATCTTGGATTGGAGGGTTGAAAATTTTGGTTCAACCCAACCAACCCTGAATTAATAAAATATAATATAATATAATATATATATATATATATATTATGTAATAACAAATAAATAGGAATATAAACTTTGAATTTATTGTATAAAATTTTAAATTATGTTGTTTGAAATTTAAATATAACAATTTTGAACTTTTATAACCATTAGAAACTAGAAACGAAAAAAAAAACTATACAACCCGACAACTCAATCCACATTTTACCAGTTGGGTTGGATTGGGTTAGAAACCAAATTCGGGTTGCCAACCCAAATAACCTGAAAATATGGGTTGGATTGAGAATGTCTCCCAACCCGATTTCACACCTAGATATGGTAATCCAACTAATACAACAGTAAAGATATTAATCCCAAAAACAAAGGATATGGCAATGAAAAATGAACTACTAATTCATAAGGTAATGACAAACACCCAGTATTACATTGACAGATCAAAAACACCTCAAGGATTACAAACAAAATATAGATCATGTACTACAAATTTTTTGGATAATAATATGCTTGAACAAAGTTTTTTCTTCTTCAAAGAATGGCAAAAGGAATTGAAATAGAAGCCTAAGGATCACAAATAAGAAAGCAAAAGAAATACCAGCCTCAGATGGTCACAGATTAGGGAAAAAAACAGAGACCAAATAGAATACTAAGAATAGTACCAAACTCATAGTACTACAATGACAAATCAAAAATAACTCATGGAATACATGGAGAAAATAATTAGAATAGAAGCCCAAGAATCACAAATAAGAAAGCAAAAGAAATATCAGCCTCAGATGATCACAGATTAAGAAAAAACACAGAGACAGATCGGGATACTAAGAACAATAACAAATCCACAATAATACAATGACAGATCGAAAACAACACATGGAATACATGGAGAAAAATAATTAGAATAGAAGTCCTTAAATCACAAATAAGAAAGCAAAAAAAATATCAGCCTCGAATGGTCACAGATTATGTCACACCCCAAACCATACTGCGATGAAAATGCCAAAGTAGTAGGAATAAGATGTGAGTTTGTTACAACTTTGAAATTTTCTTATCGCAAAACATTATTCTTAACTCCTTTTATACTATCAACAAAACTTAAAACGCAATGGTGGTCAACCTAAACGCCAAGTATAATAAATACCTACCAAAACGTTTATTAATAACAGACGTTTGATACATAATTACAACACTTTGACCAAACAACCAATGCTTAACTATTTTTAAAACATCTGCAGTCATCTCGCTGCAAATCCTTCAACCTTCTTCTCTTCTTGGCCTAAACGCCTGATCTTGAAAGATTAATTTTTGAAAGAATGTCTAAAAGACAGTGAGGTTTTATGAAATCCTTTTCGCAATACCTTTTTATAAACATTATTTTGCATAAATAACATCAAATAATTTCATCTTGCATAAATCTTTCTTTATGCTTAACATATTCATAACATAACAATTTCATATCCACACATTAGTTAATATTCATTCCTTTCGTCAAGGATCCCGAATCGCTCTTTATGCTTGGTCTCATTACCTCGCGTTTTAACTATTGTATCAATAGCTCCAAGAGCATACAAATTTTTCTTTGTTGCTTAGATCGCTAAGCTTTATACGCTCTTTTTAATACATAAGCCAACTTCTTATTACCATGTGGTTCGTACACCCCATGGTGGCCTTGACTCTTTATGTGCGCATAAAAGTTAGCATCATCTCAAGGAATCAACTAATGGTTTGAAAACCATTTCATAGCATAAAAATCGTAATCATCAAATCAAGCTTTAACACTTTCTCATTTGAAAAACTTTTACAACTTCTTTTTTAAACACTTTCTCATTTGAAATCATCCTTCAAAATAGTAAAGCGGAACTACAAAACATTTAAGAAGAAAATCATTCACCACATTTTAACAAAAATTCTCCTCTTCCTTCTCTTCTCATGGAGAGGGAAGAGGCATTTTCTTAATCTTACACGTTAACCCCTATCAAATCAGATTTAATATTTTCTTAGCCAGACCTTACTTCTCGCCTAACCCCATACCGCGAATAACTTTAACCACAACACTTTTTACGAATAACCTTATCGCGTAGTTATATTTTTACAAGTAACCTTCCTCGCGAACTAACTAACTTTTACTTGCTTAAAACACTTATCGCGAATTTAAACTTCAAGGCAGACTTCTCCATCGCAAAACTCTTGGTTCTTATCTTGAAGTCTACCCAAATGCTTAGTCGTTTTAGTAAAAAACTTATGTGAACTTTCTTCTGAGAGCATTTAGACTTTTAAATTCTACTACAAATCCTTGTTTTCTCAAAACCTCCTCGCGAGTTAACTTCTTAATCGCAAAACTTATTCTACCAATAACAGATTTTATCACTTAATCCTTTTTGCACATATATTCAAATGCCAATTTCTATAATAGTTTTAGCCAAAATTTTACTTCCTATACTCGAATTAAAAATGGGTGTCACAAATTAGGAAAAACACAGAGCCAATCAGGATACTAAGAACAGAATTAAACTCACAATACTACAATGACAGATAAAAAACAACAGATGGATTACATGGAGAGAAATAGAATAGAAGCCCAAGAATCACAAATATACTATCGAAGTATCAAAATTTGATATGGCACAAATTAATAAAAATTAAATTAGAGACAAATCGAGCAACTAAAAGCAATGAAAAACTCAAGAAATACAAACAACAATACACATCTGTGAAAGTATGTGACATGAATTCATCATCAGCTTGAAGAGCATAGAACAATCACAAAATCTAATAAACGGGTCAGGAAAAAAGAAGGAACCTCATCATCGACATTTATAAAATAACAAAGAAGGGATATAAACAATGAAGGGATAGGAACTCCTCATCCCTACCATGCTCCATTCAAACCCTAAACGTGCTCATATCCTTGACTAACCCCTATTAAGCTCCAAATGAAAATACCTAAACTTTAACAGCCAAAATCAACTGGATCCTTGAATGGTCACAATCAAATGAATTAAAAAAGGGAAAAAGTTTGGGTAGAAGATTGGAGCGTCAAGGGGGAAGAATGAGCGCAAGGAGAATAATGAGCAACAAAGAGAAGATTGATCGACAAGGGGAATAATAATAGAACAATAACCCCAAAAATCATTAAACATGCAAGAGGGAGAGGGATCGAACATGCAAGGATTAAAACCCAAAACAAATTTAAGAAAATTTTGGATGAAGAATGATGATTGGAGTGGGAAGATCACTGTTTCGAGACAAGGGGAGACATTTCAGGAGAAGGAAGACGAAAGGGTATTCGAGAGAAGAGAGATGAAAGGGAATTAAAGAGAAGGGAGACGAAAGGCCATTTTGGAGAAAGGGGATGAATGGGAGAGGATAATAGTGCATCATGGAGTTGAGAGGGAGAGAGGAATAGTAGTTGTGCATAACAAGAAAAGGAGGGGATTGGTGATCTTATCTTAATAACCATTGACTGTTATTAATATAATAAATGTTAATAATTATATTATTAGTTTTGTCTTAATAACCCAAATCCAATAAACTAACATCCTAAGCTGTTTGAAGAGTCTTGAACAATATATAGAGATATACAGAGATCAATGCTCGAGATCAACCTAAAGGGTCTATAGTATAGGGATAAGGCTGGGTATCTTATTCTAGTAACACTATGGATACAACCTAATTTGTATTTGATACAAACGCAATGATCCAACGTGTTTGTCTAGGTGACATACAAGTGGTTGTATCCTATGCAATGAGTTTGTATATGATCGGACTACGAAATAGTAACCACTAGATGTAAGTCTGTTAACTAGTTAAGTTCCTATTTCATTAGGATGACCTAGATAACTTAGTTTTAATCCTGAGTGTATTATGAACTCCTGTTCACGAAGAATTGTCCTTTGATTTGTACGAGTGAGAGTGGTCATATTACAGACTCAATATGCTTATCATTTTAGGGACAAGGCTGAGTGGGAAGTTGGAAACATAATTATACAAGATCGAATTCACCCATTCCCTATTTAAGGGTAAGTAGATGAGTGTTCCCTTAAATAGTGTATCCGAGACTTGAACAAAAGGTCCTACCATATCTATGGCACTAGAGGGCTTTCTGTTTGTTGGTTGAACTATAAACAGGTTGTTCATTAGAGGAGCACCGATATTTAAGGACTATAGGTAACCTAGGGGTAAAACGGTAATTTGATCCAACTGGTGTTACGAACACTTGTGAATGACTAACTTACTGTTATTGGTCTATATCCATGAACACAGAAATATATCTACAGTGAGAAGAGTTCAGCTATGAGTCTTTAGGGGAGTTGACACATAATTAACGAATATTGATTAATGTGGTTAATGAGTTTAGCCAATTAATCTCATATCGTTGTAGCTTCTGATCTGTAAGTCCATTAGGTCTCTTTCCTAGGTCGTCAAGAGTAGTGAGATTTATTTATATTGGTTGTATTTTGAAATGTTCAAATTTACTTTGGAAACTAGTATATTGTATGGTGATACATTATAATATAAAGTTTATATATTAATCAAACTTTATTATAATTTAATTTAAGGGCATTTTTAAAAATAGCAAAATAAATTAAAATATTTACAAGCTATGGAAAAAATTTGGATTCTATCACTTTAGCATATCAATGACTATTGGTGATAGAATTTGCTATAGGTTGTAAATATTTTGTAAAATCTACTAATTTAAAAATTCTCCTTTAATTAATTATTAATTTATTAATTAACAGATTTTAAATTTCTATTAATTTAATATTTTTTAAATTAATAGAATCCTATGATTCTCTCTTACTCCCTCAAGGAAAACAATTTTCTTAATTAATCAAATTAAGTCAATGTTTTTGCTCTATGCAAAAATAGTTTCTCTCTAAACTTTTTCCCATCCCAATTGGTTCCCACAAATCAATTTTATCCTATAGGATAGAAAAGTTTCCGACGGGTGGTGTCCCAATTTAGAGTTTTAATAGATTCGGAGGCATCAAACTAAATAAGTTTTTCTTTCTCTAATCTATAATTAGAAAGCATGCTTGACCTTTAAGTTATAATAAAAAAATTAGTTTCTGTATTATTTTGCCAATGTAATAGTATTTTGGAATTCTCAAATTAAATTGAGAAATGATTTTGTAAAATCTTTCACTGCCTAGGGCTTTTATCCTTTTAGGCCAAACGTGGAGTAGTTTATAATAGCTCACTCCACTATACTCCTTGGGCCAAACATGTCTTAAGTAGTTGGTACTTGATTGACTCTTCTTGATAGAATCAGGCTTCTCTTGCATTATTCAACTCTAACAATGTAGTGTAGTTAAGCTCCCCTAAACACTATAACTTCTCTCCTCAAACAATGTTGGATAACTTGTAGCAAGTTGTCTTCTAGATCAAATCATTAAAAACATTTTCTTCTTGAGTTTAGCAACTTTGAACGTAAAGTAGAAACATAAATGTCATTCAATAGTATAATATACAATCTTTTTCTTCTCCCCCCATGAAAAACACTTAGAAGCAAAAAGATCTACTAACTAATAAAGAATCAATCAATCACCATAATTCCAATATCCTATAACCAAAACAATAAGGAAAGAGTTCCAAAAGAAAATAAAATAAAAGAGAAATTTTATAACCAATTCAAATACTAACAAACTCCCTATTTGGCTGAAATAAAGTTTCTTTTATGGCCACACAACAATGAGTCCAACTACATGAACAATCATGAACATACAAATCACCATCACAAGGCCAGTAGCTCCAACACAAACCAGCTGCCTTAAGACCTACAACCATTATCATCATCTTCTCCTTTGTCTGCCAAAAAAGCAAATTATGTGGAAGAAGAAGGACCAGCAACAGATGTAAAGGCGTTTCCACTCTAGAGCAGAATAAGACTTAGTGTATGCACAAGAGAGTCAAGAGTCCTTCAATGATCAATCAACTCTTGAATGATGTTGCTCAGACTCTTTGGTTCTGAAGACAAAAAATGAAGAATCCAATTTCCCAAGGTAGGGGTAGAAGCAACCTATCATCTAAAGTCAGTAAATTCTAAAGAAGAGGTAAGCCATCAACATGAGGAGGTCTGACTTGATGAACAATGTCAAGGAGATGACTTCCCTAAAAATGCCTAAAACTAAGGTGTAACTTTGGTGGAGAAGGACCAGGAAATAGCCTCACCACTTTGCATAATTGAAGGGTATTGAGATAACATAAGAGCACTGAGAAAACGAGGGAGAGCAATAGGAAGCTTAAGAGCGTATGAGTCAATGTGTCATTTGAGTTGAGAGATTGCAAAAGAACTAAAGTCAACAAGAGCATTAATGCCAATTAAATAGATCAAATTGGCCAAAGTAAGAGATATAGTGGAAGCATGCATTAAGGTGCACAAATTATACAATCTTATCTTATTGAAGCATTACATACTTCACATTGAGTCTTGCAGTAGGTAAATGCTAGAGGAAGGCCAAGAAGTAACAGTGCAGCTAGTCAATCTAGTGGCCAAAATATCAGTAGATGGTGGACTTTCAGACAAATAAGTAAGTAGAACAATCCTAAGAAAAGTATTAATCAAAGAGGGAAAGATATCAAAACACATACCTTGAACATGGACCATATAAAAATCATGAGGACTGCTAGGATCATCAAAGGTTGAGGGCAAGTTAACAACAAGTTCACGTATAAGCTAAGAATAGAAAGCATTAATCTTAGAAACAATGGTGGATAAACCAACATTATGAATCAATTCCATTATGTCCATGCAAGAATGATGTTGGTCAGAGACTTCATATTCATAAGCTAAATGACGATGAACAATATATTTACATTTTCTAACATTCTCCTCACTATGAAAAGAGACTCTATCAGTAGGAATATGGGCTACATTTGGAGGAATTCAGATAAAAAATTACTCTAGATGCATTTAAACATTTTAGAGATTAACATGCAAAATCTATCCTAATTAAATGAAATTAAGGTTAGAAGAAAACATACCCTAGTAGCTTTCCGATACCTCGATAATCTCCTCACGAACTCGAATCGAGACCACCACTAGTGTTGACCCACTATTCTCTGGACTTAGAACTAGGTTGTGGGACCCAATTAAGTGAAGGAAATTAAGGGAGAGATAGAATTAAGAGGTGAAAATTTAGGGTTGAGATTGGGGAAAGAAATATGTAATTTCAAATTACAAAAAACACAAAAGTTTTTAATCATTTGAAAAAAGAAGCTTTTTGTAAGCAAATTACATGAAAAAATGTATGTAATTTGTTAATAAAATCTCAACACCTAACACTCCACTAACCATTAGTGGAACTTAGTGGGTAAGGTGTTTACATCTCATGTAGCCACTTATCCCACTAGGATTATCCAACAAAATGTTGGATTTTTCCATTAACTTAGTGGGCAATATGCTCATTTTATCTTTTAAATCAAAGTCAAAAGTCAACATTTTGACTTTTTACCATTTTTTCAGTCTTCACTAATTTTGACCTCTCGAGCATTAATCCGCATTATTCATTTTTCAAAATTTAAATTACATTTGAATATAAAGCTGATCAAGTTTGACTTTTCAAAGTCAAAAGTCAACATTTTGACTTTTACAACTTTGACCATTTCCATCAATTCTTAGTTTTTGAATATGAATATGTATTTATATTTTTAATATTTAAATCATATTTAAATATAAAAGCTTCATCTCAAACTTATAACTGATGGCTATATCACGTATATTCACCGATTCTCTCTTTTTACCTAATTCGAACAATTCAAATTATTCCAACATAATGTTCTAAGTTAATTCCATATGAGCTAGCAGGGGAACCCAATGGACCTATAGATCGTGGGCTCAAACGATCCAATTTTTTTAATTGGCTAAACCCTTTTAGAACGAGTTAATCAACATTCGCTAATTAACGAATCATTCCACTAAATTCTCATAGTTGCGCTCCCCTCACTATAGATATATTTGTGTCCATCTGATATAACCATGATCAGTAAGTTAATCCTTCACACATTGTTCATAATATCGGTTAGGTCAAAATACAGTTTTACCTCAGAGATTACATCTTGCTCTTAAGTCCCACCAATCCACTATTGAACAATTGGTTTAAGATCCAGCCTATAAGTCGAATCCCTCTTGAGCTAATGAGAGGGTGAACCTTGTTTAAGACTTGGATTCAGTTCTTAAGAGAACAACCTATCTACTAACCCTAAAGCGAGCAGGAATGAATTCTATCCATAGCCATTCATCCGTTCTTACCTCTGAAATGGAAGGTTTATTGGGTCAGCATCGTTGAGCTGCCCTCACCTATGTAGATCTAAGGATAATTTTGTGTGAATAGAAGTTCATAGTTAGCTCATGATTAAGATTAAGTTACCTAGGTCATCAATAATCAAAATAGTAAGTTTTATATAGTCAACAGTGTTATAACTTAAAAGGGACTACTTCATGGTTCCAGTCTTATGTAAACTCTTTACATAAGATGCTCCTACTTCTATTTCTTTACATGAACGATTCAGGATCACATCGTTTGTACTAACTACAAAGTAGGCTGCATCCATAGTGTCCCAAGAATAAGATGCCCAACCTTATTGATACACTATAGACCATTTGAGCAATATACTCGAACTTGATCCACATTTATGTCTCTACATAAAGTTCAAGTCTACACTAGATAGCCTCGAGACCTTAAGTTATCGAATTCAAGATTATAGTTTTCTATTTTCACTAATAAGTCCTCAATAACCACTTATTGAATAGAGTATAATTTTAAACTACAAACTACGAGTTTCTACAGAAATATTTTGTCTTCCCTCCTTAGCTAGGCTACAACACCTGATAACCATTCTTCGCTTGGCTTCAACGTCTGACAACCTGAGGAGAGAAAAAATTAAAACATAAGTTAAACAAACTTAGTGAGCAACGATTTTAAGAAAAACTTTTTGGGAAATCACAAGAAATCCACAAATTGATAAACAATAAGCCACAATACATAAAGTTCGTCACAGTGAACAGTTAACCACATCACATAACCACCACACAACGAGTTACTAACTAGTACAACACCCATAATCGCAAGCTCATACTATGACCTAGGAATCTCCCTTAGCTAACCTAGGATTCACTCTCGCTACGATCACGTGAGTTACTTGAGATATTCGGCAGCGTCTCTCCACATTCACATTCTTAAACTTGAGAGTTACACTCCACCATCGTCTCACCAACATCTTTCTCTTAACGAGCACTACAACACTATACGCTAGAATCATTGCACAACAAGTCCATTCTCATACCTGGGAATCACCCTTCGCTTACTTAGGACCCATATTCAACCAACATCACGCGATAGGTCTTATCTTCTCTTGATATGCAACCATTACAAATGGTAAACAGAAAGGTTAGTCTTCCTAACCTATTTTCCTTACATAATATAGTAGTAGTAACAATATCATATACTAAGCATTGACGAAGAAATACTTTAAATAATCATTGACATAATACCTTTTTCATGTATCAAGTTTACAAACACCACATGAACTATTTATGTAAGTCATCCATAAAACCTTTACTCTATTGATGAAAGATTCACGAATATTTTACCTATAAGGGATAATCATAAACAAACATTCATTTCAAAGATACTCGTTTGGATTTAAGATGAATCACACGTAATATTTATTCATAATTCATAAACAAAGACAGAAAAGAATTAACAATAAATAACAACTCAGAATCATATCGAATCTTATTGTGTCATTCACACATATACTTAGCCTTCACTTCTTCCTTCTCTGCTTTTGGATTCCTCATCTCGCCTAGCTGTTCCCTTGACCGACCGTTTAGCATTCTAAATCTCTCATTTCCACTTTTATTTAAAAATCTAACTTTTTTCGAGCAAAAGAAAAACTCTTTTTTTCGTTTGATCTTTAGCCCTTTTATAGTGACTTCCCACATCCAAGGGTCACTTTAGTACTTTACACGTCTCTCTTTGTTGATTCATCGTGCCATGCAACCAATCCAAACTCGACACATAGGTTAAGATGCCAACGACGATTGGAAGTTACCTTGAGACACCAACCTTATCTTCCTGGAAATTCAAACTCTTTAAATGTCTGATTCTCTTTATCTTCTTGGGAAGCAACAAACATTCACTTCCCCCATAGAGTTGTCTAGTCTTGTCAACAAGACACCTACTTCTCGCCCAACTTCCTTAATCATAAGTACTTTTTCTTGCATTACTACATTAAATGTCTAACTCCGAGATTCAACATGGCTTCTTCCTCACTACTTATTCTTGTCGTGTTGCTTACATTCGCACGATATAACTTAGGTATTCCTCTTTGCATCACCTTTTCCATTTTTTACGTGTTTCCTTGAAGGATGTCTTATAATCTTACCTGTAATGACCTCAGTAAGGATCCTTTCCAATCAGATGGTCTTTCTTTAGGTTAGAGCCTCACACATACTCCTTTTGCAAAATATATTCTACCTTTAGAAATTTTTTCGTTCAGCACTCTTACTGTAAGGTCTTTTTCGTGTTGGTGGTATATGATCAGGGCCTTACATCCGAGTGTTTGAACACGAGAGCCAACAGTCTTAGTTTTACTCACATAAGTGGATGAAATTATTGTCTTCTTCTCAGCCTAGGGCTTGTAAGTTTTCCTCTGCTGGTGCTGACAATTGTTGCAAGAATGGACGAATTGAGATCCAAAGTTCCCAAGATCACTCTATATAGAACGCTCCCAAAGAAGATGGAAAGTTGCTTGAAAAAACTTAAATTGGCTTGAGCACGAAGAGAGTGAAAGGAATTCAAATTTACATAAATTAAGTAAAAAAAAAAATCCTTTCCACAGAATTGTATTAAATACGAGATAGTACAAGACTGAAAAGCCCAACCATGGCCCATTCTTTGAACTTGAATTTAATAACTACTATAAAGGAATCTTACAAATTCCCAATCTAGTTTGCAAATATTCAAAAGTAACGACATCCAAGGGCTTCGTGGAAATGTTTGCTAATAGACTTTATTGACATCCAAGTTATGATTTTCTATTCAACCAAATCACGAATAAAATGATGGTGAATGTTACTGTGCTTGGTTTAACTATGTTGAACTAGGTTCTTAGAGATGATTATAGCACTCATGTTATCACAGTATAATGTCATGACATTTTGATCAACACTATATTCTTTTAGTGCTTGTTTCATCCACAAAAGTTAAGAGCAACCACTCATAACATCAATTTCTTAGAGATGGCTCTTGTCACGTACCCTTTGTGTCATGCCCCGCCCCAAAAGTCACTTTGCAAGAGCTAGTGGAGACATGCCGCCTAGATACTCAACTCGTATCACACCACATGATAAACGTTGAACGCCTAGTAAACAAAACAACTTCAATTAAACACCAAAGTCAAACAACTTAACTTTGATAAGCACAATGCAGTGAAATTACTTAACCAACCAACTTACCATTTAACTTAGCTTTACTTTACCTTTTAACTATTAAGCAATAAGCACCAAAAAATGCAACAGAATAAACCTAATTTCTTCCCTTAATTAACTTAAAACTTTACACAAAAGACAAACAGAATTCATGTTTTCTTTACAACGACTTCAATAAGAAATCCTAAATGCCTTCATAGTCTTTAGCCTTCAACAATCGTTTAGCTCTTTAAACCGATCTCTTAACTCTGATCACCTACCTTTTAACTCAATCACTTAGCTACCTACACGATCGCTTAGCTCCAATTGCTTATCCTTTTAACCCGACCGCTTAGCTTCTTACAACATGAGGAAGAAAAACTTAAAACGTAAGTCAAAGACTTAATGAGTGAGAGTTTATAAATACCTTTTTAGGAATACAATTCAGTCACAGAAATCACTTTTCATTTTCATCAACACGGGTTCATAATGCCTCATTTTAGAAAATCATGGAAATCGTGCATTATATATCTTCCTCTTATTCCTTTCCACCAAGAGCATAAATCATTCCTTATGTCAAGACTACTCACTACTACAGAAATTGGATTACTTGATGTTAATACAGTGTCAAGTAAACCTATACTTGATATTTTAAAAAGAGTCAAGTATAGTTCTATTACTTGACACTAAAAAACCGTCAAGTATTTTATTTTTGACGTCATTTTCGTATTAAGTAAGATATCACACTTAACACTTTTTTAGTGTCAAGTAAGATGTATACTTGATGTCTTCTACATGTCAAGTAAGATAGTATACTTGGCTCTATTTACGTGTCAAGTAAAATAGTATACTTAACTCTAAATAAATGTCAAGTGGACAATATACTTGATTCTTTTCATATGTAAAGTAAGGCAGTATACTTGATACTTTTTACATTTCTCAAATCATTTTTACATTTCTCAAATCTCATTTCCTATATTACATTCATTCAAATAAAAATGGATTGATCAACAAAATAAACAATCAAATCAATTATAATTTCATTCTTCAATAGTAAGTCATGTGTAATTTACAATAATATACATAATTTAAATAATATTATACAAGTAGTATGACTACTCATGTCTCTTCACAAACTACTCTCAATTTAAAAAGATAAATAAAATCACTAACTATAAGACTTTAAAACATTAAATTATGTTCTGACCCACAATAATTATGTCTTTTCGAGTGTTAAATACTTAATGAAGCTCCATAGTAAGTTTCACCAAATAAATCTGTATGCAACAACCTACAATAGAATTTATCAAGTTTTAATATAAAAGAAAAAAAATATTGATCTTCAATTGTCTAAGGAAAAAAAATCAAGACATACTTGCGGCAATGGAGAAATTTGATATTTTTTAAGTGAGGAAGATTTAGAGAAACAAAAATCAAAATACTGCAATTATTAAGCTCCAGAATCTGCAATAAGTCTCCATACCATGCATTTTCAACTAATTCAGATACAACATCAGACAACTAGAAACTAGAAACTAAAATATTTTTCCACCTTTGTAGATATATTTGGGTAGTATGATGTATTCAGAAGCTGAAGATTTGGATAGTTTCCAAAAATTTCATGCTGCAAAGAATTCCCTTCAAAGGTGAATCTAGTATAACAAATTTCCTTCCAATCTCCAATAACCACTTGAGAATCACGAATTTTCTAAGGCATTAAATCACCTAGCTTACATTATTGCAATGCACTGGATTAAGTTACTTTTATGACAATCAGAAACAAGCCATAAATATTATAATAAAAACATATCACAAAATAACATATATTCATAAAATCCCTTTCTTTTCTCTTTTATACACTAACTCAAAACTTTCTGCCTTGTTACATCTCTTAATTCCTCCCCTCTCTCTTCTGATTCATCTCAACTTCCTTCACAAAACCCATTTCTCATTCCAACTAAAGCATGTTTCAAGTCTTACACAAAGCCTAAATGAAAAACCTAAGCTGCAAGTATATTAACCAATATGTATATAAAAATTTAAGTTTGCTAGTATATTTAATTTATTCATGAATATTCAAACAATCATGCTAATTACAAAAAAATATATGATTAATAGAAATATATCATACATCATGCCACCACATACAAGCAAACATAACCAACATGTGGAATCTTTAACATTTGGCTAAGCAACACATTGACTATTCTGCAAAAGCTAAAACGCACCAATGTGTCATATTGACTCTTAAAGCATGCTAAAATATTCATAAAAAATACATTTGGATTTGAATAAGGGAACAACTTCACAATGTGAGAAATATAATGGCAGGAAAACAGATTTTAAAACTTATGATAGAACACTTACGGAAACTTTAGCATTACTGACTAGAGTAACAATATAAAAATCAAACATATAGACTAGCCCAAACATGTAAGTTCCACCTTCGAAGATCCTCATCCTCATTGCACTTGAGAACCATTTCTATTTGACTTCTATCTTTTAATTCTAAAAGGTTTGCAACATGACCTTAATCATGAGAAGAGAAAAACAAAACAATAAGTCAACGTACACGAGTAGATGAGATAACGACGGATGAATACAAGTCCATTTTCACTTACACAAAGAGCTTCCATATCCACAAGTCTAGAGGAGAAATATTCATACATAGCTGTAGAGCTACTCTTCTCAAGATTTAAAGAATTTGTAGATGCTTAGGGCGATATTCCATGGTTGAAAACCAAGTTTAAATCTAAGGAGGAAAGAACAAGAAAGCACAATGTAAAAATCAATGCACTACCTTTGAAACCAAGAGAACCACGCATTCGAAAAAAGCCTCTGAAACCAAGACCCACTTGTCGAAAATTACCTTCTCTAACCAGAGATATACGTGCCAAGTGATTAGTGCAAATTCGAGATCAAACTCGCTCCAAATCTAGAACCAACAGACTGCCTATTACCGAAAAACCCATAGACCGCTACTATAGAACTCCTCCTTTATGTGAGTTCAAATGCCACCGTCAATATCCACTCCAACCAGAGTCTACCCACGTTGGCTACAATCACTGTGATGGAAACCCAACGTTTATTTCACTACATTTACAGAAATTTCACTCTCTCCCTCTCGAAGTGTATACGGCTGCCCACTCCCTCTCATATAATTGTTTCACTATTAAATTCCAAGAAGATAAGAGATGGGTATATTTGTAAAAATGCCATTATAGCAAAATTACATCTTTGCCATCAACTAAAACTCATTTAAAATATTCTTTTAACATCGACTTTTAAAGAAACGTGCCTTTAATGTCTCCTTAAAACCGACATTGTACCTTGGTAGAGAGAAAGGGGGGAGATGAAATGGTACTTTATTTAATGAAAGTAGGGAAATAAAAATTATTTTTATACTTTTTATTTTTTTATATATTTTTATACTTCTTATACTTAACATTTTCAAAGTGTCAGAATAACAATGTTAACTATACTTGACGTAAAAAAACGTCAAGTAAAATCTTCACTATACATGATGCAAAAAAAAAAAAAAAAACACCAAGTACAATCTCCACTATACTTGACGTGAAAAAACGTCAAGTAAAAACTAACGTAAAATAGTTCAAAAAATTCCATAAAATTGCTTTTTTAAAACTATATTTGACGTTTTGTTCACGTCAAGTAAATGTTCACTATACTTGATGCAAAAAAAAAGGTCAAGTAAAATCTCCACTATACTTGACGCAAAAAAAACGTCAAGTAAAAGCTAACATAAAATCATTAAAAAAATCTATGAAAACTCTGTTGTTTTAAAACTACACTTGACATTTTTTCTTTAAAATGGTCAATATTTGATATTTTTTAAATAAAAACGTCAAGTACGTAAAAGTTGCTAGTGTCAAGTAAAGCAGATTTTGTAGTAGTGACTGTGATTCACTTTCGCCAGCACCATGCGTTTAGACTTCTATGAAGTTCACTCCATCCACAACATTCAAGAATTTCCTTGATTCATTTCTTATTGCACAAGTTGTTCACATGACGCCCTTACATATTATGTGCACACCACATAACAACACCTTACTTGATAGGAAGAAGTCTAATGGTTACTTGCACACAAGCATCACATATAAATCAATAGTTTTCTCGTTTTGCACTTAGTTAAAATTCTCAGAACAACAACATCTTCTTTAATCTTTCCTAATCTTATTTATACTACTTTTAATTTGCTTAGTCATCACTTAAGCCTTTCTTAACTTGCCACATCCTACTTACATTTTACATATGTCGACTTACAATTACAGAGTTTTTCCTCGCAAAACGATCATCAGAACGTCTGTTTCCTCCTACACAATCGTTTAGCTATATATACAATCGTTCAACCTCTTACACGATCGTTTAGCTTTCTATACGATCTTTCAACCTTGTATACGATTGTTCAGCCTCTTACACGATCATCTAACTTTTCATATGATCGTTTATCTTTCTAAGCGACCATTTAACAAAATACTCCTTATAATAAAAAAATTTCCCTCCATGAGACTCTTCTATTTCGGATTTGGGCCCTACAATTTACAGGCATAGACGTGGCTGCATTCCCTTCTCATTCATGACATGGTCACATGGCCTTGCGCTAGGTGCTTGTTGGTTTTGGAGTTGATAATTTTGTGTGTGTAACACAAATGTAATACATCACTAAGTTAGGTCATCGCACATAATATGCTCACATAACTCTCTGTATAACATGCTTTGATTCTAGGCGATAAGTCATGAGTCATGATCATAGCATGCACAATGTTCACTATGTACCTATTCATATCATAATGTTTAAGTCCTCGTTGAGTACAAGTTTTCCTACTGCTTGCCCAAGTGCAAGGGAAACAGTAAGTTTACCTGGGTGATCCAAGGTCGAACACTGAGAATTATTAATAGACATTAGTTCTAGCGAATTACTCATTAGTTTGGGCATTATGAAAATTAATTACAAAGGTATAAAAGAATCAGAACTAGGACTAAAACTATTTATGTATGGCTAAAGAATCTATAAAGGGGAGTAATTGGATGCGAAAGCGAATTGCATTCGAACTAACTTGTATGCTAGAAAGAGTGAAGGAAGGTCTACGCGCCATTAGGCGATTAAGCAATGCGAGAGCTTGATGCGATTTAACTTACTCAATCAACTTATGATTAAGACGTGCTCCTCTTAGAGTCATTGAACGTCACATATAGTCTTCTTTTGGGATCTACATGACTAAGTCTAATTAGGCAAGGTAAATATAGGAGTATTCACTTATAACACTTATAGAACTTCACGATTAAGAACATCAACCTCTCGGTGCCTAATGTCCACACTTGTTCGCCTTTCGAGATAAAAATGTTGGAAGTTATCTTGCTAAGGCAGAGTTTGGTGCCAAACTCCTATTTACGCACATTAGCCTTATCCTTGCTACTTTCCCTCTCGAGTAGTTGGCAATTGACACTGGCCAAGTGATGAATATAGCTCAACTAATGCGATAAGGATTAAAAGTTGTACTTCTTATCAAAACTATCACCGACTTAAACTACTAATCACACTTAGACAGATGAAAAGTAAAGAAGTGATGGATTGAAATGGTATAAATATGTAATATATGTAAAGAATGTAAGCCTTAGGCCATTCTACAATATGAACAACTTATATTACAAAGAAATACTAAAATGGGGAGAAAAGAAAGTGGAAAAACATTACAAGTTGGGGGAGGGGGGAATGGAAGTATAGATTCTTTCCTTCTTAGTGGTTAAGCTTTCTCTTTTACAATTGATCAGAGAAGAAGAAGAAGAAATATTTACAAACAACGGAAATGCTATTTCCTTCTGCCTCTCTCTAGGATATTGGCCTATTTAGGCACTTGCCCCCATTCAGGCATCCCTTTTCAGATTAATGGAGGTAGCTTTATATAGGTACATTTTGGAGGGAAAACTAATATCTTCTAAACTTGTCAGCGCCATCCGTCCAAAAAGTGTCTGTTGCACGTCACATCATCTCTAACTACCACTCTTGTCTTCTAGTGACCCTTCTTCACGTTGTAACTTTGTTCCTCGCTTGGAGACATTAATCACCAAATGAGTTCCTGGCTGAAGTCCTTTCGCGAGATGTGTTCTACGGTTCACTAGTTTCTTTGATTCTTCATTATCCTGAGCTTAGACATTAAAATCATGTAAAACAGGCATAATACTTATGTAAAGTGTATTTCCAAGTACTTATGTATTTACAACGCAAGTTACGTATTCTGATCATCTATATGTGCATTTTAACCTTATTATTCTAATACAAGGAGCTATAATAACAGGTATTTATACACGCTATCACTGGGCTCTTGTCAATGTGTTGAGTATGGCCATCATGCTCAACACTCTTTGCCTCATGCTTCAATGCCTAACAATGCAGTTGCTTGCTTGCTCATCACTTGAAGTTGTTTGCTTCAACGAAGATTCTCGATTTCACTTTTAACTTAATAACTTAAAACCTATTCATCAAAATGAAAAACTTCCTTATACAAATTTATTTCTTAACCTCTAACTAGTTTACCTCCAATTTTTAGCATATGATTACACCTAGAGCTCGAGTTATGCCTAGATCTTCAAACACTACTTAGATTGAACCAAAATATAGACAAAGTGAGTTCCTTTGAGTTTTCTTCAAGCTCCTCACTCTTCTCTTTATGAAAAGTTGACACTCATAAACTATTTCTTTTATTCGACACCAAAATCTCAAAAATTGCACAAGGGAAATGGATGAACCCTTATGTTGAAGTTGACCTATTTATAGGTTCCTTGCATGAAAATGTGTTATCACCTCCTACTTGTCAAAACCATTACTAAACGGAGATTTAACCTTAATCGACCACTTGTAACCCACTCAATTAACTTGTGAGGTTAGCTTCGATGCTTAACCCCTCATTTGGCCGCTTGTCCTTGTTTTACTTCTTTGATCACATAGCCCAACTACTTGGTCACATGGTCATCCTTCCTCCAATCTTGGCCATATAGTCCACTTTTTGGCTTCCTAGCCTTTAAGCTGCAAGACATTGCCTTATTTCAAATTAGTCGCATAGTACACATAACTCTTAACCTTTTGGCCATGGAGGGTGCTTAATTAACCTCATGGTTTGTTATATGTTGGTTTCCTAGTAAACCTTTTGCTTGCTTAACTTTTCTAACTCCTTTGCAACCATTCTCACTTATCAAACACCTTGGTTGGTCGCATGACAGTTGTTACGACTAGATTAGACCATATAATTACTACTTGTTTTACTCCATGCATGCATATATTCATTATATTTGTACTTTCATTAGGGATATGAAAATATACTCTGATACGAGAACAACACAACACAACACAACAAAAATAAACTAAAACGGAGCTTAAACGAAGGAGAATGGGTCGGTTGAAGTTCAGTGGCAAAATCGCATAAATAATTTAAACTTTCCCAAAACGTTCGTATTTTTGCCTCCAACGTCTGTTCAACTAAGCCGTTGCATTCTTTTATTTTAATTTTAATTTCCTTTATAAGGGGGTTTTTGTCCTATGGGTTTGAAATTTGTGTTTTTTTTATTACACGAATTTGTCTTTATGTTTTAGAAAAATTTTCACTTCAACCTCTTATCAATGATCATTGATGACCATTGGCAACAAACGTTAGCCAACTTTACGATCAACCACGATGATCGATCATGATTGATGGACGATCAAGATTGATCGACGATCAAGATGACCGATCGTCTTAACCATCAGCTCTGAATCATCTTGATCATCACCTTCGAATCATCTTGACCCTTGATTACTATTGTCTTAATCGTCGATGACCAATCATCTTGATCATTAGTGACCTACAACTTTAGACATTATTGTCATCGAGTGAACATCTAGATCAACGACGACCAATTCTTATCGATAACTGTCAAGCCTATTAACAAACGATTGTTGTGATGGTCAATGACCAATACCTATGACCCTTGGTGATCACCTGTCATTATCATCAGTGACCAACCGATCGTCTTAAACATTAGCAACAGTTGCCAGTTCACCATTGATCAACGATCATCTTTACCAAGGCTTCCTACACTTTTTTCCATGGGTTTGAATAGTAAACAATATTCAAGGCCATGAATTACCTTTTTTAAAAAAAATTTAATCTAGAAAATTCATCATTCAACTCTGAACACCACCCCTCGTGACCATTGTCAGCCGACCACTAATGTCATTTTTTACAATGTTGTCAGAGACTTCCAGCCACCAACTTCGACAATTGCTGCAAATCTTGAAAAATTAATAAAAATAATTTTTTGAAAAACTATTTTTTTCCTAAGTCATTTCAAATACGCCTTTGATTTAATTACAATAACATTTTTTAAATTACACATTTTTCGTTCTTTTATTTTTGAGTTTTTTTAATAACTAGGTAACTAAAAACATGTGTTGCACGTGAGAACCTTGTTAATATATATTCTTGCTAAAATGAATAAATAGTATGTAGTGGTAAATTTAAAGAATTACAATATTAAAGACATATAATAAAGCTTAAATGAGTGTTTCTTTATATACAATATTTTTTTTTGTTACATTTCCAACATTTGAATTTTTATAATATTTTTCTTTCTCTGTAACATTATTGAACTTTTGGATCAAATCATTGTATATAGTAATTTGAATTTTTGTTGCTTGAAAAATAAAACATATTACATTTTGTATATTAAGTAAATTGTTGTATAAATATAATTTTAAATAATAAATTTGAGGAGCTTAAATAAAATAAGGAAAATTGCATCAAATGACAAAAACATTTAGAAAAAAGTAGCTTATGACAACTATTTTTTGCATATTGCCAATATGGCAAAATAAGTGATATCGGACTGCTATCAGATGATAATCACAGGACTATTGAAGGGCTATCAGACTGTAAACATTGGGTTATCGACTTTTATGCTACTTTTACAATTTAAAAAATATAATGACATGAGTCCTATTATCATAATTTTTTTGCTATTTTTGCAAGGGCCCCAAAAAATAAACTATATTTAGATCTTAATTAATAATATTATTAACAATTAGATTAAAATTTAGAATAAAGTTATAAACAATTAAATTTAACAAATATGTATGATTACCTCTTCATTTATGAAAATAAGTTTTAATACCTCTAAGACTTCTCTATTTTCAGTTATATATATATATATATATATAACTTTAACAAACAATACTCCATTTGAGGCTCCAATTATTCTGAAAAGCTTCCATGTAATGTCCCAAGCCCAGGATTCGAACCAAGATTTGGAATTCGGATCTCCGACCCCTGCGGCCTAGCAACCCCATCCTTACATGTTCTAAAGGCTTATTAAAGTGAAAGTCGTCTCCACAAGCAAAACAAATAGTATCATAGCAGAACCTCTCCTAGTAAGATGGGTTCGGAGATGAACCAAGTAGAAGCTGGTGGGCATGTAACGCCCTAAGTTTAGAAGGGAGACATGAATAAACCGATATCACATTTGAATGAGAGGGATCCTAAGGATATGAAAGAAATGTTAAGAAAGACTTAAAAGAATTAAAAAGCTTCTATCTATACTAATAAGGTACACCTTCCTTTTCGGTGACTCGATCATAGGAACTTCGAATTAAGCGTGCTTAGCTTGGAGAAATTCTATATTAGGTGACCTCCTGGAAATTTTTCTAGGATGCATGTAAGTGAGGATAAATTTCGCACCTCAAACAGTACTATCAACAAAAATGTCGAAATAGTAGGAATAGGATGTGAGTTTGTTACAACTTTGAAATTTTCTTATAGCAACATATTATTCTCAACCAAACAATCAATGCTTTATTTCCAAAACGTGTGGAGTCCTCTCGCCACAAATCCTTCAACCTTTTCTACTTGACCTAAAGACCTAATCCTGGAAGATGAATTTTTGAAAGAATGTCTAAAAGACTGAGGTTTTATGAAATCCTTTTCGCAATACCTTTTCATAAATATCATTTCGCATAAACAACTTCAAATCATTTCATTTTGCATAAACCTTTCTTTATGCTTAAAAGAAATACATTTATAACTTAAAAATTTCACATAAACACACATTATTTAACATTCATTCTTTTTCGCCAAGGATCCTGAATTGTTATCTATGCTTGGTATCATTACCTCGCATTTGACTACTGTATCAATAACATTCGAGAATATACAGATTCGTCCTTATTTCTCAGGCCGCTAAGCTTTATACGATCCTTTCAACGCATAAGCCCGCTTTTTATCATATGGTCCATACACCCCATAATGGCCATGACTCTGTATGTGCACATAAAAGTTAGAATCAAATCATACTTTATGAAATCAAGTTTTGTCATTATAAATCGTGCTTGAAACAAAAACTTTTCATATAAATCATTTTCTAAATTTTCTGTCTTTGAAATCATTCTTCAAAATAATAAAGTGAAATCACATAAAACATTTAAGAAAATCACTTACCACAAAAATTCTCTTCTTCCTTATGTACTCGTGGAGAGGGAAGAGACATTTTCTTAATCTAACATGTTAATCCCTGTCGAATCAGATTTGACATTTTCTTAGCCAGACCTTACCTCTCGCCTAACCTCATACCGCAAATAACTTTAACCACAACAATTTTTGTGAATAACCTTATCATGTAGTTATATATGTTTACAAAAAATCTTCCTCGCGAACTAACCGACTTTTACTCACTTAGAACACTTATCGCGAATTTAAACTTCAAGCCTTCCTCACAGACTTTTTCATCGCAAAACTCTTGGTTTTTATCGCGAAGACTACCCAAACCCCTAGTCGTTTTAAACCTTACAGACTTTCTTCTTAGAGCGTCTAGACTTATAGATTCTACTGCAAATCCTTCTTTTCTTAAAACTACCTCGCAAATTAACTTCTTAATAGCAAAACTTATTCTAACAATAAAAGATATTATCGCTTAATCCTTTCCGTGTATATATTCAAAGGTCAATTTCTATAGTAGTTTTAGCCAAAATTTTACTTCCTATACTAGAATTAAAAACGGGTCTCACAACAAAACATGCTAATAGAATTCGTGTTGGTTTGTGGGGACGACGTTCACTCTAATAAGCCTTTTGGACATCTAAGGATGATGTTGCCAAGTTGGAGGGGATGCAGGGGAATGTCGAGGATCTGAATTCCAAATCCTGGGCCTGAGATGTTACATTCCAAACCTCCTATTCACAAATATTCCATTAAGTCTACAGTTTTAAAATGTTGGCACAAAGAATGAGTAGATAAAACTTCAATAAAAATTTTGGATTGCAAATTTAACTCAAAAGATGCATATATATACTTTCTAAATTTGGACCATACATGGATTATTGTTATGGAATGTTAAAAGGTAATGTTTTTTTATTATAATAATCATACATATTTTACAAAATGTTACAAATCTTGTATTTTCCATATTACAAACAACTTATATTTTTTAAGTTATAGAATTTAGAAAACCAAACCTATTTTGTTTGAGTGCAAAGTGGTTATAAATGGTGTTAAGTGTTTTAAATAATTTCTAAAAACATTATCCACCCACATAATGATTATTTACTTGGCCATATGTGGGTAACTATTTCCGTTCTCTATTTGTTATAAAATTTATATTTGTTTATTATTATATTATAATGAGACAAATATTGAAAGGATGAATTAAAATACTTATTTAACACAAACAAATTAAGAAATTAAAATGATTATTTATTATAAACATCGTAAGAAGAGGTGGGAGTTTTCTTTCATTATTTTTTAAAAGGTAAATTAAATGACAATATAACTTAGGATTAACAATAATACAAAAAAATGACAATACATGTGGGTGACTTTTTTATAAATTAAAAGTAATAAATTAATATTTTATTGACATTAATACGTAGAAAAATATTGTAATTTTAGAATTTGACAGAGGGTAGAATCGTCCAAAAATGATTCTTCCCTTAACACAAGCTACATGTGTATGAACTTTAACTCATATATTAAGTTTACAGTGTTTAAATATAATTTTTTTAATTTAAAATATATAAATAACAACAATTGCCAATCTCAACTTGTTTTTTTATCCAAGATAAAAGTTAAATTATGTAATTGGGTTAATCAATATATAAAAGAGTGCGACAACAATTAATTGATTTCTATATAAACGTAGAAACTATACCACACAATTCTACGATTATGTAACCACCACCTTTAATATGTTGGGACATTTTTGACAGATTCATACTCTATTATTATTTGTAGGATGTAAGCTTGACTTCAAAATTACAATATAAAATTAATTATTCAAGGCTTTATTGGGCTTTACTTCACAATTGACAATATATTGTATATCATTTTCTTACTCTTTTACATACAAAAGTTAATGGTTACAATCATGCACTATAAATTCAAAAAAAAAAAAAAAAAAGAGCTGAAAGCATTACCGGACTTGATTTCACAAAATTGACATTGCATCATTTTTTTTTTTTGCTCCACTACATGCATATCTTTGAGTCTTCCCTAACATTATAAAGTATTGACAATACTGCAACATAAAAGCAAGGTTAGAATGATGTAAAATTTACAAAATCATAGAAATTATAAGGCTAAGAGTGAATAAGAAGAAGAAAATTAAAGAAAGCCTAAGTTGAAGTGAATATTCAAATGTTTGCTAGAAACATTACAAGAAATCGAGGTTATCCCGATGCATAAAAAGACGTTGTCATGAGGAACGTCAAGAACTAGCTCCTCCACTGATGCCATAAGGTATGTGTCAGTAGAGGCCATTATTCCTGACGTTCCATTCAAGATGTTGGGACTGGCCACCCATATCCTCTGCATCGTAAACGTATACGTAAGAAAAAAAGACAAAATTAAATACTAAAGTTCTTTTCCCCAATGCGGTTAATGTAGACGTTGGGCATGGCTACCCCATTTTTAACGTAGACGTTTACAGCCTCAAGACAAAGCAAAAATACTATTTAATTATTTTTTTCCCCAATATCATGCACAAAACGCAGGGAGGAAAACCTATTCCCGATGCCATAAGTAAAATGTCAAGCTTAGGGTGCACTAGTCCCAACGTTTTCTTATGGCATCGGTACTAGGGGTGATCTCCCGATGTTTTCAGTTTGAGTCAAAAGATCCCCTATGTATTTTCAGATATGTGTTCACAGAACACAAATCCAAAAAGAGAGAAAGAAGGTTAGAGAGAAAGAAACTCAGAGAGAGAGATCTGTCGTTCACCATCGTTATCGGGTTACTCTGTCGCTCACCGTCCCCTGCTCGTGGTCCTATTATGTCGTCCCTGCTATAAATTTTGATAAGTTCTTTGTTATTTTTTGTTTTTTTAAGTTAAATAAATTATTTAAATTATTGACAGAGGGTGTTTAAACTGTTGAAATTGTTGAGAGGGGGGTTTACATTATTGAAATTGTTGAAATATGAGGGTTTCAACTGTTGAAATTATCGAGAGGAGTATTTAAATTATTGAAATTGTTGAGAGGGGGTTAATTATTAAAATTATTGAGAGGGGGTTAATTATTAAAATTGTTGAAATATGGGGTTTAAATTGTTAAAATTGTCGAGAGGAGGATATAAATTATTGAAATTGTTGAGGGAGTTTAAATTGTTAAAATTGTTGAGAGAGGGTTAATTATTGAAATTGTTGAAATATGGGGGGTTTAACTTGTTGAAATTGTTGGGAGAGGGGGATATAATGGATTGGGGTCTATGATGTATTAGGGCCCATTGGATTGAGAAAATTGTTTGTTGGAAGTGTTAGTTAAAGCATTTTCAGTGATTTGTCCTGACTATCCTACAATTATGGTAGCCTTTAGTTTTTAGTTTGTTATTATGTTTTGTTTCTTGAAATAGTTGAAATTGTTGGGGGCTATAATGGATTAGAGGAGGGCCTATAATGGATTGTAACATTTGTTGGAAGTATTAGGTAGTTTGTAAAGATTGAAGTAATGCGTGGTTAGTTTGTTCTTGGATATCTTACAATTATAGTAGCCTCTTTAGTTTAAACTTGGCTTCAGTGAAAGTTGAGAGATTGGATACTTATTGAGGTGTAGCTTGGAGTAAGTTTGAGCATTTGAAAGGAGGAATATAAGATTAATCAAATATGCTTATGTTTTAGGTCTTTAACGATAGACAAGGGTTGGATGAAACATAGAAATAAGTTCTTGGTTGAGTATATAGAGGGAATGTCCCAATTTTTAGAGGTTGCAAAGTATCATGTCGATGAGTACGAACGAACAAGGTGTCCATGCAAGAGATGTATTAACTCAATTTGAGATTTATTAGAGGTTGTTGGTCGATTCTATTAACAATTGAAATATCACCCTTCTATACAGACTGAGCGTATTGTGGAGAGCTAGTGAACTTGCATAGAGGTATAGAAAGATTTGATGAAGGAACTAGTAGTAACCTTTTTCATGAAGTAACTAGCAATAACTTTTTTCAAGAAGGAACTAGCAATAACCCTTTTCATGAAGAAAATGAAATATTGGGTATGCTTAATGATTTACAAGCTAAGCTCCAATTGAACATGAAGAAGAAATGAAGGAAGGTTTGAAAAATGAAATATCGTTTAATATTTTTGTAGAACAAGAGACAATGAACATATTTTAGGAGTTTTTGAATGAAGCACGTAATGAGCTATACCCCGATTTTTCATAATTCTCCTCTCTAAACTTTTTGGTTAAGTTGATGTGTGTCAAGGTTCTCAATGATTGGAGTAACAAGTCCTTTGAAATTTTATTAGAATTGTTAAAAAGTAGCATTTCCATTGTGTAGTACTATTATCCCTAGTTCATTATTTGAAGCCAAACAAAAACTACGTGACTTGGGCTTGGGATATGAGAATATTCATGTGTGTAGTATGACTGTGTATTGTAATGGAAGAAATTTAGCGATTTACAACATTGTCCAACTTGTGATGGGTCTAAGTACAAGGTTAGTTTTAACAAAAGGGAAACATTCCACATAAGTTATTGCACCACTTTTCATTGATATCGAGATTACATCGATTGTTTGTATCACAAGAAGGCTCGCCTGACATGAGATGACATAAGGATAAACAAGTTGAAATAAAGGATGTGTTGAGGCATCTAGTTGATGTAGAGGGATGGAAGCATTTTGACTGTAAATTTCCTAATTTCGCTTTAGATCACGAAACGTTTATTTGAGATTAGCTTCAGATGATTTAATTCGTTTGGGAATTTGAGTACCTCGTACAATATGTGGCTTGTGGTGTTAATTCCTTATAATTTTTCACCTTAAAAATGCATGAAAGAGTCCAACTTCTTTATGTCATTGCTAATATCCAGTCCAAGATCTCTTAGGAGAAAAATTGTACCTACAATTGTTGATTAAGGAATTGAAAGAGTTATGGACTTTTGGTGTACGTATTTATGATTCTCTTACCGATCAATTCTTTCAATTGTATGCAACTTTGTTGTAGAAAATTAATGACTTTCCAGCGTATGGTGACTTATCTGGATGGAGTACGAAAGGGTATTAGACATGTCCCATATGCATGGGAGATAGATTGTCAATTGTGATAAGAGGAAAAAATATCTTTCATGGAACATCAGAACTATCTTCTAGAGAATCATGTTTGGCATAAAAGTAAGCAACATGATGGAAAGATAGAGCGTAGGGCTCATCTAGTTGTACTTAATGGGCATGATATCTGAAATAACTATATTCATTGGAGTTTCCAGTTATAAGTAGACATCCGTCATTGTAAAATAAGAAAAGAAATAGAGCTTTCAATTGGACGAAGAGAAGTATCTTTTTCAAACTTCCTTACTGGACACGACTACTACTATGTCATAAACTAGATGTAATGCATATTGAAAAGAATGTTTGTGATAACTTGGTTAGTACGTTGTTGTATATTGAAGGAAAAATGAAAGATGCCACAAATGCTTGGTTGGACCTATAAGATTTGAAAAGAAGAAAGGATTTACACCTCATAGAAGTCGGTAACAGATTTGTGAAGCCTCATGTAAGTTACACGTTGACTATCAATGCGTGAGTTGTGTTTTGCAAGTATTTGAAATCAATTAAGTTTCTTGATGTTCATTTATATATTTCATGATGTGTGAATGATAGAGACAGGAAAATATTAGGTCTTAAGGCACATGATTGTCACGTTTTGCTACATCTACTTCTGCCTATTGGTGTTCGAGCATATCTACCGAAAAATGTGTACACTACTGTTTCTGAGACTTGTGCGCAAGAATGATACAAATAAGTGATTTGGATAGATTGCAAGCAGATATCACAATCATACTTTGTAAATTGGAAAGAAAATTACTGGTCTGTTTAGTTATAGTTGGATGTATCCTATTGAAAGAAGTCTACGCACGTTGGAATAGTTTTTCGAAACAAAGCATGTCCTGAAGGGTCTATTGCAGAAGTGTATGTGATGAATGAATTAGGAACTTTTTGTTTAGAATATCTAAGTGAGATTGAAACTCTATTCGTTAAAGATAAACGAAATGATGATAATATTTTTGATGGTAAGGTAATTGGTGAGTTTGAAGTGTCCGTGCAGAAAGTACAACCATTATGTGTGTCAAGTTTACGAACTATATCACACAAAGAGAAACGCCTAGGACATTGGTGAAAGGATAAGAACCCAACCACAGTGGAAATTAACAAAACCATAAACTCAATTTAATTGGAAACTTACAAAATACCAAACACATTGGAAAAAATAATTACAGAAACAAAAATTCTATAAGGCTAAGCATGCTTTATAAAAAAAATTATAGATAAGAAGAAGAACTTACGTTTGGATTCTGTATCTACAAATCACCATATTGGGGCACCACCACCACTTGAAAATCTTCTTATTTTCTAAGCTAGATATTGGTTTGTAGGAACTAAAAAATTGAAAGGAAATTTTTTAGAAAGAATTTTTTTTTTTAGTGAATTGCAGTACACATAGTTTTTCTAAAACACTTATGTAACTCGTACCTTGCCTTAGAGAGATTCGGGGATAAGTGGGAAAACCACCCCATTCCCTAAATAACTCATTTACTTAAGGGGGTTATTAATTTAGTTTAACTAAATTACATTAAATTAAATTAAAATTATTAATTAATTAAATTTTAATTAAATTAATTAATTAATTAAATTAAATTAATAATTAAATTAAAGGATAATTTTCAAAAATAACAAATTTTACACAATATTTACAATCTATAGCAAATTCTATCACTGATAATCATTGATATACTATAGTGTTAGAAGACTATCATTGATAGAATCCAAAATTTTGATATAGTTTGTAAATATTTTAATTTATTTTGCTATTTTTAAAAATATCCCTTAATTAAATCATATTTAATTAATATTTTATTTAAATAATATTTAAATTAACATCTCTCACATAACCTATAGTTTTTTTAATTTAATTCAATCAAATTTAATTAAACAAAATAAAACTAAACTATTAATTAATTCTCCAATTAATTAATCGATAAATTAAATATCTTATATTTAATTTAATATAAATTTGAACCATATTCAAATATAAATTTCTCTCATAACCTATGTATCATATACATTTTAAATTTTGACCTATAGTTTTAATATGAATCTAATTCACATTAAATTAACATTTGAACTCATTCAAATATTTTCTCTCATAAATTAATTTTGAATCATATCTAAAAATAAATTTATATAATAAAATTTAATTAAAATATAAACTTTATATTATAATGTATCACCATACATTATATTAATTCCCAAAATAAATTTGATCATTTCAAATTACAACCAATATAAATAAATCTATTACCCTTTATGAGCTATGAATGAGATCTAATGGACCTACATATCAAAAGCTACAATAATATGAGATCAATTGGCTAAAGTCATTAACTTTATTAATCAATATTCGTTAACTGTGTGTACACTCCACTAAAGACTCATAGCTAAATTTTCTCACTATAGGTATATTTCTGTATCCACGGATATATACCAATAATAGTAAATTAGTCCTTCACAAGTCGGAAAGGAATGAATTTTATCTTGTGTGATTATGTTTCCAACATCCCACTCGATCTTGTCTCCAAAATGGTAAGCATATTGAGTCAGCAATTTGTCACTCTCACCCGTACAAAATAAAGCATAATCCATTGGGGACAGAAGTTCATAATACACTTAGGATTAAGACTAAGTTACCTAATTATTTAACAGAGTTACATCTAGTGGTTACTATTTCGTGATCCAGTCTTATGCAAACTCATTGCATAAGATACCCTCACTCGTATGTCACCTACACGAATTCGTTGGATCATTGAGTTTGTATCAAATACAAAGTGAGACGTATCCATAGTGTTACGAGGATAAGGTACTAACCTTATCCATATACTATACACCATTTAAGTTGTATCTCAAACATTGATCTCTATATGTCTCTACATACTGTTCAAGACTTATCAAACAACTTAGGATGTTAGTTTATTGGATTTAGGTTATTAAGACAAAACTAATAATATAATCAATAACACTTATTGAAATTATAATAATAACACTTTATTAATAACGATGAACGTATTGTATTTACTATCTACGAGTTTTTAGGTCATAAAATCTAACTATTGGTATATCCTCAACAATATAGATCAAATAGCAGACTACCGCAAGTACACATTTCCAACTTTATACTTCACTAGCTATTTTAAGTATTTGTTAAGTTATTGTCATTACAAGAACTCACAATTATCTACTTTAAGAAACACTTGTGGTCGATACGTCGTGAAGCTCAAAGTGCTTCTAACTTATTTAAAAGACATCAACGAGCATTTCCTAATTGGTTCAGAACTCAGGTATACAGAGTACATGAATTTAAAAATTGGTATATGCTTATTTTAGAATTTATATATATATTCATTTACATAAATTTCAGGTTCTAGAAATGCATGAGAAAGAAAACTTAGGTATATAGAGTACATGACTCTCACTTGCGATGGAACCTTCACTTGATGTTCGATCTTACAGTGGATGCTATGTTAGTGAGGTATGATTTCATAGGGTTAAGCATGATTCTTGATGCAATACACAAAATAGTGGAATCGTAGTAGTTGGTGAAAACAGTGGCAATGAAAGTGTCAACAATAATTTTTACGGTGTTTTAGATGAAGTTCTTTTTGTTTAACATCTGTTGAGACAATGTGTGTGGCTATTCAAGTGTAGATGGTTTGACACTGACAACAATAAAAGTCATAGGACACACATGGAATTAAGGTACAAATGAATCAACACATCGTGTTTTTTGTTCTCTAAGGAATTAGTTATTCTCATAATCCAGGAACATCAAGTTTATTACCTCGATGACCTAAAAAATGGTTCAAATTGAAAATTTGTTCAAGTTGACGAAAATAAAGGTACATGGGACATGTCTGAAGTGGAGGATGTTGAGAATGAGCAACTAAATGTATTAAAAATCGTTGTCGGACATTGTGTGTATGAACACATTGAAGATGACACTTTACGCAGACTTGACATTTATCCTACATTGGTGCAAAGACTGGTTGTGCATCATATCCTTGACGACTTCATAAATGATGATGATGAACAATTATCACCTAAAAGTGAATTAAGCAATGACGAATAATAATGATAAATCAAGTATCCACATATTTCATTTTTTTTATCTATTTAGTTTGAGATAGTCTCATTTGTTTAATTAATTTTGACTTTTATGCTCACAAGTACTATGTCATCATTCCCTAACAATTTTGCGGCGACATATGCTCTATTTATCGAGTTTGACGATGTGTTCAATAATGCAAAAAGATTGTCCTCGGTGGGTGACACTTCATGTTAGTCATGTTACACAAACAATTGCATAAACATGGAGTTCTGTTTCTTATAGTTTTCTATTTTCATAGATAGAACACTTGCATAAACCTCATTGGGTGACACTTCAGGTTAGTCATGTTACATAAACAATTGCATAAACATGGAGTTCTGTTTCTTATAGTATTATATTTTCATAGATAACTCTCGACCGACTCGACCTCCTAGGAGATGTCAGTACTCTCGAAACTTGGAGTTAGAGAGATACATACAACATAATGGAAAGATCCTAATATTAATCACCCAAAGAGCAAATAAGCCAATCTTGTCACATGTTGTTCGCATCAGCAACACCATCGGTGTTTTAACACGAGATACATTCCAGTCCACTGTCTTAAGTGAACTGATGTTCCTCTAAAGTACATCAAGGTTGTAAAGGACATTCTACAGGTAAGTTTTTAAATTACTGTACATATATGTTAAACTTACGTATATAGAAACTCAATTTGTATGTTCTTTCCTTTTGTAGCAATAGTTTGTGCTTGATTTCATAGATCAAGCACTTACTTGATTTGTTGAGCATCAAATGCTCAGTGCGTGGAAAGAATTCAGAGGAGACAACCATGAGCATTTCAAGAAATTCAGAGACCCTGAACAAGCATGTGCCAACCCACCAAACAGATTGGTGAATCGTGTGGAAGATTGGTACTTCCTCTACGATCACTACTTGAGTTGACAATTTCAGGTGATTTACATCTTCTAATGTTCCTTCATGTTAATTCATTTTTTTTGTTTGTATGTAACATTTTGATTATTTGCTTGTAGGAGCAATCAAGGACCACCAAGACTGCTAGAGAATAGCCTTACAACCACAGTAGCGGGTCCAAATTGTTCCTACAAAGATAACATAAGCTCATTGAACAATAAGGTTAGTCAGTGAATCGTATGGAGCTATTTAGAGAAATACACGCCAATAGAAGTGACCAATTCATTTCACAGCCGGTCACGGATGTGGATGTAAGTTTATGAAAACATTTTCTACTTTTAATTGTCAGTTCATAACTTACAACTTTTAGTGCAGACTTAAATGTTGAAACTCCAGTTCCAACCTACCCCAAAAGGCTCTCAACGACTCTCCAAGGACGAGATATACGAGATTGTTTTGGATAGATGATTGGGCTACTTAAAAGGTCTTGGTTGGGGTCCCAAGCCCAAGTCTAGAAAGACCTGTGGCAATTCTTCTTCTTCCTCGGATAAGCAAGATATGCACTCCAGAGAGGTTAGCAAACTAAACACTCGCCTTGACAATGCTAAAAAATTAATTGAAGAACAACAAAGAACGTCAAAGTTGCATGCCCAACAAATGGAAGAAAATGCCAGACAAATTAAAGAAATAAGAAAGATGATTAGGGAAATAAGTCGGGTCCAAAAAACCCATGAATGCTTCCAGTACGTATTTTTCAACTTTTAAATTGTTTAATTTGTTACAGTGATATATATCAACTAAATTTACTTTCATGTCATTGTAGGTGAGGAGCCAATGAGAATATGGCGTCCACTACGATCTGGAGATCCTGCATTTTATTTATTTTTAATGTACTTTCTTCAAGAAATTTTTAATTTTGAATATTCAATTTTATTTTTAATATAAATACAATTTGACATTTTAATAGTTTTTTATTAATCTTACATTAGATTTCTTTCAGAATTTGATTGAATTTAAATCTAATCGAAACCCAAAAGAGTACCTCACAAAAAAATAAAAATTAAATATAATAAACAAAAAGAATATATTAAAAATATCTTCTGACACACAAAATATGTTGGGAATAAAGCCCTTGCCTGATGTCGTTAGCAACACGTCGAAGAAGCGTTGCCCGACGTGGCCTTGAAAGTCCACTTTTGTCGATGCAGGGATGGGACGTCGAAATTCCTTTATTGTCGATGCAATGAGGGTACGTCGAAAGTCCCCTATTGCAGACATGTTGTTTTCGTTGGTATTGTCTGTGTTGATAGTAAGTCATGCTTGACGCCTTCCCATTTGCGTTCGGGAATGACTTCTCTGATGCACTATTGTCGACTTTCTTTTCGACAACACTGTGTAAATCGGGAGATCCTTTCCTGATGCCTTTTCTTATATATATTGGTGTGTGCCTACGTCGAGAGAGCCTCAAATTCTTGTAGTGAAAAATGGTTGAAGTGGGTTCTTTAATTTATATTGTTGAGAAAAATAGAAGTTACAAAATTTTTTAAACTTATATGAATGATACTAGAAATTTATTCTTTAAAACAAAGAGAAAGATTTTTATTTTAATCTTATGGGGTTAAGAAGGGTTGTGAGAATGTAACTAAAAGATAATAAATAATTAATATTTTTATTTTTATGTTTAATAATAGTAATTAAATCATTTTAACTTTAATGTGTCATTTTTATTTTTATGTTTAATAATAGTAATTAAATCATTTTAACTTTAATGTGTCATGAATAATGATACCATTTGTAAATTTTTATGTTTAAAAACAAATTATACTATTGTAAATTTCAGACTAAATATTTTAAGAAACGCGCTATTAATTAATTCTAAAACTTTTTAATTAATAAGAATATAAAATATTAACATATGCAAGAATGAAATAAAGAACATAATTAAAATTAGAGAATTATTATTTCGACAAAATGGTTTAAAAATGATTCTCCATGTTCGCCACACTTGAAGGTAGTAAGATAAGATAAGATAGATAATATAAATTGGTATAAAAGTAATACTAAAATTGCATGTGTTTTGCAACAATTTCCTTTAAGAATAAAAACCTTTTTTATATAACAAATTCATATCATAAAACTAAGAGAGAAAAAAATGATGACATTTTCTTAAGCTTACTTTCAACTTAATAATACATAAATCTTTTATAAAAAATAAAAATTGAATATAAGATTGAGATATACCTTGAATCAAAGTCATTTGATACAATTCTTCTAGCTTGGCAATAAAACTCCTTAGAAATATGTGAAACTATTTATAGGGATGGAAGAGAAATGTCACACCTTTAACCGTAGTACGACCAAAACACCAAAGTAAAAGGAAAATGGTGTAACTTAGTTATAGCTTTGAAATTTCTTGTCGACTAATTCAACCTCAAAGCCTTTTAAATACTAAGAGAAAACATAACGCAACAGAAGTTGTACTAAACGCCAAACACTTTCTGAATACAAAAAACTTAACGTGATCAATTCAGCCAAAACTTACATTTTATTAATAACATGCGTTTAATACAACAATGTACAGAAACAACTCTTAGCCAAAAGTTACAATAAATAAACTCGTAAATGCCTAGTAGCTTTCTCATCTCACTGCCAAACCTTCAACTTTATTCTCTACTTAAATTAAACGTCTAATCCTAGAAGATTGATTTTGAAAACGTCAGTCGAATGACTCAGTGAGGTTTTATGAAAACCTTTTTCAATACCTTTTCATAATCATTTCACAAAAATAATATCAAATTATTCAAACACACCAACAAATTAATTCATTTCACATAAACTTTCTTTATGCTTAACAAATCATTTCGCCAAGGATCCCAAATCAATCTCTACTCTAGGTCACATAACTTCACGTTTAGACTACTAAATCATCAGCATCTGAGAGTATCCTGATTCGTCCTTGTTGCTTAGATCGCTAAGCATTATACACTCCTAAACGCATAAGCCAACTACTTATCACCATGTAGCCAGTACACCCCATGGTGAACTTGACTCTTTATGTCCACATAAAAGTTAGCTTACTCGAAGGAAGTAACTAATGGTTTGCAAACTATATCATGAACGTTAAGATCAAATCATGCTTTGAACATCATAATACTTTTTTCCTATAAATCTCTTTTAGAAATAATTTTTAAATCGAAATCATTAACTCAAATTAGTAGAGATTTATATGGAAACATTTGACATAAAATATTAAGGAAAACACTCACAAAACTTTACTAAAGAAGTCCTTCTCCTTCTCCCAAGCCTCTTCTCGCATAGCTAAACCAGCAGCACTTCAACATTTCAACAAAACTCTTATCATCCCCTACTTAGTTACCCAAATCCTCTTATTTATAGAGTCCTTAAACTAACTTAGTCATGCATAAACTCTTCTCAGTTTGCCAACTCCTGCTTAAAACTTTACACGTGTAAATTTAATATTCAACCCAACTATGCTTAAATCCTTAATCTTACACGTTAACCCCTGTTAAATCAGATTTAATATTTTCTTTGTCAGACCTTTCTTCTCACTTAACTCCATACCTCAAATAACTTCAAACACTTAACATTTCTCGCAAATAACCTTATCGCGTGGTTATATTTTTACTATAAGAAACCTTCTTCATGAACTAACCAACTTTTACTCGCATAGAACTCTTATCGCAAACTTAAACTTCAAGGCTTCCCTGCAGACTTCTTCTTCGCGAAACACTTGTTTCTTCTTGCGAAGACCATCCAAAATGCCTAATCTACCACTTTGTCAAAATGTTTACTTATTTAACTTATGCGAAGACTTTTTCTCTTCTTATCGTATAACTTCTTTCACGAACTACCCTCTTAAACACAAAAATGTATACTTAACCATAAAAGATTTTATTGCTTAATCCTTTCTGCAGATTTATTCAAATGCCAACTTCTTAATACTTAGCTTAATTTTACTTCCTATACTAAAATTAAAGACGAGCCTCACAAGAAAAATGTTCCATATTCAATTGTCGTAGAATTTGAAATGTTAAGAGAAAATTTTGAGAATTTAGAATGTAGAGATATTTCATCTATTACTTTTAGATATAATTATAATACAATAATAATGAGTCTTTTCAACTGATTTCAATGGTTAGTGGAGAATGCATCAATTAATTTATAACCTTTTCAATTGCTTATTATTAAGTTAAGTCACAGAGTGATCAATATAAATTGAAATCTCCACTTTCAACATGTAACATACATAGACATGTTTGATTATAGGTATGATTGGAATTTTTAACATGTAGAAGGGACAAAGAAGGCAAAAAAATGATTCTCTTGGATCCCTCCTTTTAATATAGTAAAGATAATTATTATTGTTGGAATTTATGTCCTAAAACTCATAGTTTGTTATCATATTCTATTCAATAAAGTCGTTATTGAGAAATTATTGGTGAAGTTAAATACTATAATCTTAAATCTAATAAACTAAGGTCCCAAGGCTATTTTAAATAACATAAACTTTATGTAGAGACATAAACGTGGATCAAGTTCGAGTATATAGCCTAAATAGTCTATAGTACACGAATTAGGTTAAAATCCTTATTTTGAGGACACTATGGATGTGACCTTCTTTCTAGTTAGTACAAATGATTTGATCTTGAATTGTTCATGTAGAAATATGAAAGTGAGGGCATCCTATGCAAAGAGTTTACATAAGACTGGAACCATGAAATAGTCACTTTTATATTATAACGTTGTTTCCTGTTTAAAACTTACTATTTCGATTATTAATGACCTAGGTAACTTAATCTTATTCCTGAGCTAACTATGAACTCATGTTCACATGAGATTATCCTTAAGTATGCATGGGTGAGGATAGCTCATCAACGCTGGTCCAATAAGCCTCTCATTTTAGAAGTAAGACTAGATAGATAGCTAGGGATATAGGGTACAAAACGAAATTCACGGTTAGTAGATAGGTTGTTCCCTTAGGGACTAAATCCAAGTCTTGAACAAGGGGCCATACCCTCTCATTGGCTCAACGGGGATTCGTATTATAGGTTGGATCTTAAACAAATTGTTTAATAGTGGATGAGTGAGACTTAAGGAGCAAGATGTAGTATCGAGAGTAAAACGGTATTTTAACCTAATCAAGATTACAAAGAACCTGTGAAGAATTAATTTACTAAGTATGGTTGTATCAAAATGGACATAAATATATTTATAGTGAGGGGAGTGCAACTATACGAGTCTTTAGTGAAATACCTCGTTAGTTAACGAATGTTGATTAACTTGGTCTAAAAAAGTTTAGCCAGTTAATCTCGAATCATTGGAGCCCATGATCTATAGGTCCATTAGGTTCTCCTTCTAGCTCATATGGGATAAACTTAGAACAATATGATGGAATGAGTTGAAGTGTTCAAATTAGGTGAAGAGAGAGAAACCGACAAGTATATATGATATGACCATCGAATTTCATATTAGAAATAAAGCTTTATTTTTAAATGAGATTTAGATATTAAAAGTATAAATGCAGTTTCATACTCGAAACCTCAAAAATGATGTAAACAGTCAAAGTTGTAAAAAATCAAAATGTTAACCTTTTTACTTTTAAAAGTCAAACTTTGACCGACAATATATTCAAATATGATTTGAATCATGAAAAAATGGATGTGGATTCATGCTCAAGAGGTCGAAATTAGTCAAGACAAATAAAATTGTAAAAAGTCAAAATGTTGACTTTTAGTTTAAAAAGTCAAAATTTGACTTTGACCAAATAACATTTTTGTGCTTTGATTAAAGTTAGTGGAAAAATCCAAGATTTTATTGGATAATTCCACTAAGTATAGTTGGCTAAGTGTTTTCATACTATGAAGATAAACACACTAATTTTCAGTGACTTATGTGTTGTTGTGCCATGAGCTTTCATGTACATGCAAGTTTGTACGTAAATTCACTATAATTGGACTTTTGGTTTTTTGGAAAAGGTTAGATATTTTGAAGATCAAATTTGGGTTGTTTTATTTTCATTTGTAAATTTAAAAAACCAAAATATATTCGCTTAACCCTATTTCATAGTTCCATTTCCATCTTTTTTTTTCTCTCGCGAGTTCTTTCATCCAACGGGTCCCACAACTCAGTTTAGAGTCTGGAGGATAGTAGGTCAACCTTAGTGGTAGTTCGAATAACAATCAGAGCTTTGAATATAAGTATTCTCAACATCCTCATTTCAAATTAATTTAAGGTTTAAAATTATGCATGCTGATCTTAGAAATTATAGTAAAATTTCGATCTGATTTTCACTGTGCATGTTTAATTTCTATCAATTATTAGATCATCTTTTTTAATTATCTATTTTCTCTTCTTTGTTTAAAATTAGCATGTCCTCATTTTAGGAGATTTTGTTTATTTTGAGATATTTTTCCTACGTGAAAATTGATGACTTATCTTTGTGATCTCAAGTATAAATCAAATATTAATATATAGATAACATAATAGAAATTGTAAATATATATCACATATATCATGATTTATTTTTAGTTTAATAATATTTTTTATTTTTTTCGTTGCTCAATTTAACTAGAAGACTTAGGACTTTTTTGAATTGACTTTAGGAAAATGTGTTTTTTTTATAAAAAAAAAGTATTTTAGAAAGAAACTATTTTCCAGAGAGTAAAAATATTGGCTTAATTAATTGATTGAGAAATTTTTTTTTTCTTCTACATATTTATAACTTCCTTTTCTTGAGAGAGTAAGAGAGAATTATGTGATTCTATTAATTTAAAAAATATTAAATTAATAGAAATTTAAAATCTACTAATTAATTAATCAATTAACAATTAATTAAATTATATTTAATTAATATTTTATTTAAATCATATTTAATAAATATCTCTTCAATATCTTAAAGTTTTAAATTACTTTAATTAAATAAGATTAAACTAAACTATTAATTAATTTTCTAATTAATTAATAGCTAAATTAAATATGAGTAATTGTAATTGATGGTCATTTTAGGAATAATAAGTAAGGATATCACAATATTTAAAAAAATTACAAATATAGCAAAATTATCGTTGATAGACTTGTATGGTCTATCAATGATAGGCCAATATTTGCAATATGGTCTATTGGTAATAGACTTCTACATTGATAAAATTTGACAAATTTTGCTATATTTGCAATTTTTAAAAAAAAAATGTTGTTATATACTTAATTATTTTGAATCTAATTGCTAAATTTGCAACTATCTCATTAAATATATTATATTTAATTTAAATTAAATTTGAATCGTATTCAAATATAAATTTCTCTCATAACCAATAATTTTAATATGAATCCAATTCACATTAAATTAATATTTAAACCCATTTAAATATTTTATCTCTCATAAATTAATTTCGAATCTTATCCAAAATTAAATTTACATAATAAAGTTTGATTAAAATATAGACTTTATATTATAATGTATCGTCATACATTATACTAATTCCCAAAGTAAATTTGAGCATTTTCAACTACAACCAATATAAATAAATCCCATTACTCTTTACGAGGTAGGAAGAGACCTAATTGACGTACAAATCAAAAGCTACAACAATATGAAATTAATTGGCTAAACTCATTAACCACATTAATCAATATTCGTTAACTGTGTGTACACTCCACTAAAGACTCACAGCT